>JAQGAV010001577.1:0-20086 GCA_034691345.1 Phasmarhabditis papillosa
CCATTTGAAGTTGCGCCTATCAATTTTATTTTATCACGCGCTCTTTTCGGTATAGTTCACTCAAACACCTTGGCCGGTAGCACACACTGATTTTTTGTACCCAAAAGGGAGGAGCAGTTTGTTTTGACACTGCTTTACAACTGTCAAAACTACAGTATCCGCCAAGGTAACTTCGTGAACTAAATTAGTTCTCTTTACAAACCGTCTGGTTTTCCAAAAAGTCGATGAGTTTGTTTCAACGAAACCCCGGTTGTCTCTGTCACTATCTCGATCTTGTGGTTTTCTCAAATTTTTGGCTGAAGGTTTTTTGGCTCCTGTGCATGTATTCACTAATGTACACGGAAAAGAACCGAAGTGATCATTCACAGCGCGAACAACTGCGTTCCCGGTAATTTTCCCGGTACGGAAACGTTGATAACTATCGTTTCACCTAGAACCTTTCCTCAGGAGCTCTTTCTTTCGGGAACGGTCGTTTCCGTGGCGGAACCTAGGTGAATACGGCCACAGCATTCCGTGTATTATCTATTTTCATAAGTACCATTAATGCTCCGGACGCCTAACATCCGTTCAAAGTTCATAGAAATGGTTTCTGTCTGTTTGCAAATGTGTTTGTTATCAGTAGTTGCTTTTATGCTTGAATTAGATGTGAACCGGGTCTCAATAATAATCAATAACCGTCTATAAACGTTTGATTTCTGATAGAGAACTAACTATTATGAGCGAAGTTGTCGTCATTTTAAGATGCTTTAGAAGCAAATTCTTGATAATATAATGTTTTATTTTATTTATCTTGTGTTTCTTGAATAGTAGACGTTTATATAGAAAGTGTTTGCAGCGGAATTCTTTATGTTTTACAGAATATTGTAGAGTTATATAGTCCATAACAAAAAGAAGACTGCAGTGCGCGGTGTTGTGCAAGATGTGGAAAATAGAAAAAAAGTAAAATACTCAATTGCGGAAGCCGTATACCACCGCGCTCTGCGGTCTTTATTTTGTTATAGACTATATTTTGTAATGAATCGGTGGCTATTGAAAGCAACATATTTTACGCGCAAGCCGTAGGTTTGAAGACAGACTATTTATTATTTTATGTTTTTATGTCAATAATACTGTGCAATACATAACTGTAAACATTTTTATTAACCCCGGTTGTTACTCTCAAAATTTTTATGTTTTCAAATTATTTTTTTTTGTAATTTCATGTATCTTCACTGAAGCCACGGGGTAAAAGTCAAAATCCAACTTCTATACTTTTCTTTCTATTTCATTTCATATCTTGAGATTCCTAGAAGTATGAAATTATTAATCTTGGGATTATCCTTAGTAGCTGGAATCAGTCTCATATTCTTTACACAAACATACATTGATCGCAAGAAAATGGCTAAGATGTTTAGGTTTTTTAGATGTTATTTTTTAGACTTACTTCTCACTTAATGTTGAAATAGCTCAATAGTTACAACTGCCAGTTGGCTGGTTGCATTTCTCCGACCATTGGGGTGAGAATTTTTTGGGGCCGGCCCGTTCCCACTCAGTCCTCAACTGTCCGCAAGCAGAATCCTTCGTAAATATACTTATCTTAAACTGTAAGGAATGCTTACAGAGCGACCATACATCTGGTATTTTTGCGATCTGCTTTAGACTATACCGGTATAACGTTGTTAGACGTTTTGAACAAATTTATTTGAGCTTTTCCACATAACAATGCCACTTGTGCTAGAATAATGTTACTATCGTTGGTCTACTAACAACCAAAGTGCAGTTGCAGCTCTGTAGATAACTTACTTAATTATATACTTTATTCTTTTTTTATATAGCCCTTCTTATTTGATTGGGGTCAAATTTTTTAAGACTATAATGTATCTAACCTTTCCTTTATTACCTTTTTGACGTATTCTATCTTCGAAGAAGCCAACATTCCCTTGAATTCACCCTCACATCTTGCGCATCTTGATCACGTTTTGACGTTAATTGAAACTTTTCCAATTAATTTCCGTATCACGCGCTCGGATGACAATTTTCCCGAACACCATAAAACTGCGCCCTAAGAACATTTTGCTCATTTCAGAGAGCAACTTGGAACTCTCTGCGCATATAGTTGATGGAAAATCAGTGTTTCGGCCATTCATTCTGGAATCTTCTGAGCAGAGCGATTCCTTTCAAATTCAGATTTCGGGTGCACGAAATAGGGCTCAAATAAGCTGCTGCTTTTGGTAGCCTTCTGCAGCTACGGGGAGTCGAACCTACAGCCTCAGATTCTTACGGATTCAGAGACAACTGCTCTAACCACTAGGCTAAAACTAGATAAGTACAAATTGAAATCCACTACCCGTCGCAATTATGGTTGTAACTTCTTATTGAACTAAGCAATTCTAACTTTCATCAGCGAGGCGGCTTAATCATTTACGAAAGTCCAACAAATTACACAATTGGCATTATAGTGTTGTATTCTCTTTATCTAGAATAAAACATTTCATATCAGCAAAATGAGCATTGATCCGGAAACCAACTATTCTATTAAAGACACTTTCTGTCATTAGACTTGTCTTCCCTCTTATTTTAAACCTAGTTTTAAAATATAATTATTTTACAATTGTTAATAGAACGACTAGGGTATGCCCCATTGATATACACCTTTTTTGAAAATTATATTGATTGATATTGATTTGAAAACAAAGATTTTGTATAAAAGTTATATAAGTAAGTATATCTATGTTCCTTAATAGATCAATGTATAACATTTAACTAATATCAAAACATCTTTTGTAAAACTGTCTTTTTTTAGTTATTGATAACTGTTATTGATTGATATTGATTAGTTTCAGATTCGACTAGCTAGCTGGAGTTTAAACCGTCATGGATCGAGTTCATCCACCACTAAGAAGGGTCACTCGGGGTGAACCTTTAAGGGTGGACCCTACCCTACCTAAGGAACCAACAAGACTAGACCAGAACAGCCGCGAACCACTAAGAGTAGAACCTCTAACTAATTCCGAAAGGGACAGTTGCTACAGTTCTTGTTCGGAGGAATCACATTCATCCTTAAGCAGAGAAAGCTCCGGAGCATTGAGCAGAGACTTTAATCAGTTGTCTATAGGTTAGTTAGGGGGGAAAGGTCAGTTTGGGTTGTCATCAATATGGAATTGAATAGTATGAAAATGTGTACAAAATTTTTATATAAAAATGGAGCGGGTATGATAGGACATAAGATGGAGTGTCATTTGGAGATCGATTAATTCTTAAAACCACTTCGTAATTTCAAAACAATTCAAGGCCGCTTCAAGGCCGCGCTTCCGGTCCTCAGGTGTGGTTATTTCACAGGATGACCTGGGCACAGAAATGTTGACCCCGGACAGTTCCAAGCTGAGGGCTGATGTTTGGGAAAGCCGGGCCGAGAAATTTGGACTAACCCCCTTCATCCCTGCCAGTCATAATTACGGAGATAAAGATTTAGGAGTATAAACCTATTTATTGCAGACGAACCCCTGCTAGATGCCACCACACCTACCCACAGCCAGCAAATTCCAGACGAAATTTTAAATTTTGCACGCAGTTTGGGTTTCCAAGAAGAACAAGTCCGCCGTGCATTAGAATCTATTGGCTACGATGCTGGACAGGTAAGTACAGGACGAAACGGGGGTGATATTCCTAATCATTAGAAGACCGGTTCATTTTTTGAGAATCCCGGGGGCTGAAAAAAAAATTTTCGGGCCGTCGCGGTCTTGAGGTCTGTTTGTAAGTTTTCTCTATAAGAACACCTATTATTAAACAAACAACTTCGAAAAACTCAGCGATCAAAGAAACCTAAGAAGCAAGGATAGAAATGAATTTGAAAAATGAACCAGCCCTTCCGTAGCCTCTGTCTGAGTATCTAAAGGACTGTATTCTCTCTAAATATTGCCCTTTTAGGACAAAGTGCTAGCCGAATTGGTGAAGCTGGGCGGTTGTGCTGACACAGTGCGGGCCGGTCGGGCTAGAACGGTGGACGAATGCAACAAAGAGCCAGAATTGCGCCCTATTGTCATAGATGGATCCAACATCGCCATGACGTGAGCCAACCCTATTTATAGAACACATAGTATCAGAAATAGAATATATAGCCCTACGTTTACAAGATTTCTTATTGTTTAATCGGTTTTTGTTTATGGTTTACAAAGAAATAACCTAAGAGTTTGGATTCTATGGATTGCTCGCTATTAATGCAAACTTTCATAATACCCCTTTCAAAAAACTATACAAAATTAAGTTGCTAGCAAAATCACAGAACACAATTCTTCCATAAGAATATATGCACCCCATTTATAATTTAAATTTGTACTAAAGCTAAAACGAACTACTCAACTAAAACATTCATATTCCATTCACTTTCCTAACTACAGTAGACGGATGAATCGTTTGTAGGGGTGTACTGTAGAATTTAGAAGGAGCGCGGTAATCCAACGAAACATACAAGAAATCCGATATAATTGTGCGCTCGCATTATAATAAATAGACCTTTAGCTGCTAGCGATTCGTACGTCGACTATATCCGAAACAAGTTTTGAATTTAACTTTTTTTTCATTTGGCAAATCCAAACGGACCTCCGTCTCATGCCGACTGAACACGCTTATTCGACCATTAAACTCATCGTTTGAGCAGACGGGAGCATTAATAATTTCTCTAAGCTTCTTGAAAACTTTTAACTGACAGTGAGGCCGGGCCCAGTGACCATCACTACCTTTTCGTTGACCAGAGTTCGCCTTCTGCTCATTGGATTCCCTTGCTTTTTACCTTTGTCCCATTCTGACCCTTTGGTTCTCATGCTCAACTAAATGCATTCGCAGACAAAAACAAGCTTCTTCTGTCATCTCTCTATCGCTAACGCTCTTTCTCTTCTGAACTCTCTGTCCATCCTCCTTTCAACTACACTTTCCCGTCCCCGCTGCCCCCGGTACCGGTCCAGTTGTTTGCTATTGTTGTCCATCAGTTTCAAAATGGGGTCGGGTCCCCCCACCTAGGTGGTCGGTCCAGTTAGCGCCAGTGTCTATCTGGTCCGGTCAACTCAAAACACTCTCGTGTTTGCTCGACTCAATCAGAACGCGCGCATTTTTTGCTGTGCATGGACGTTTTTCTCGGTTTGGTGGCTATTTGGAATCTGCTTGAGATGAACGCCATTCTAACAGTGAATATCCAGCGGGTTCACTCTATATTCTTGATTTCTTATTAGTCGAATACCAGATGATGTTGTATAGTCTGTAACAAGAAAAAGGCTGCAAGGTGCAGTGTTAAATCAGAGCTTTCGCAATTACGTATATGGGTTTAATGGAATCAAACCATCGCAAAAAGACGTGATGATATTTTTCTAGTGACAAGCCTTTTTCTTTGCAGCCTTTTTTCTTGTTACAAACTATATTTTTAGTCTATCATGAAAATTATGTTACATAGTCATCCTTGAACCATTTTTAATCGAATACCATTATCGTTGTTCCTATTTAATACTTAATGAGTCTAGTTAAAACCTCAATCTTGTATATTAATTCAAATTCTTTCAAAATTCCTTTTATTAGTTAATACAACTTTAATCAATTGCATATGTTCATTTCGCGAAAGAACGGCGAGAATTCATATCACCGCAGCTAATTCCTTGCCCGTATTTTGACGGAAGCTGTTTCTGATTATTTAAAATATTACTAAATCTTTTAATATTAATTTAGGTTTAGTGTTAACTATATTTTCATTTCAGACACGGTCGCAAAGAAGTCTTTTCCTGTTATGGTATTAGAGAGTGCGTAAAGTTTTTCGAAGACAGAGGTCACCGGGATATATTAGTTGTCATTCCTAATTTCCGGTTAGTTTAAATATAATTGTTAAAACTATTTAAATAATTTGTAACAAAATTAGAATAGGCAATAGTGCTATATGTTTGTTTGTTTAACTAGTGTTGTGCTCCAAAGAAAACTAATCTTTTTATTCTTTGTTTTAAAGCGTTGTATTTTCTATAAAACTTAGATTTTCTATAGTCAGCGCCAAGAGTAATGATGGAGTGTACAGAATTCAACGCTCATCTGATTGCGAGATTCTTTTGCGAGCATCGCGCCAGCATCGGGCGGCTACTCTCCTTTCCATACTGTATCCTACCTATAAATACGCAATTGACAGTCCATTATTACTCTCGGCGCTGACTATAGTTTAAACGTATTCTATTTTCTAAGATCTAATAACACATTCATTTCAGAAAAGAAGCGCCTCGTTCAGACTGTCCAATTACAGATCAACATATTCTTTTACAATTAGATCTAGAACAAAAGATAGTCTGGACACCATCAAGGTATGTTTAGAATTAGTAAACCTCCGACTTTATTGTAACTATAAGTATACTTATAAGTATAAATACTTATTTACTTAGTATTTGAAGGTACAGGGTTCTTGTATACTCCCTGGTATCTCAGAACACAGATATTAAAAAAGTTCTTGAAAGTATTTTATCCCCTCTAAGCGCAAATATCGCCAATAACTGTAAATTGCTTTGGGTTAGGGTTTTGGCCATTCATTTGGAATCTTCCAATTATAAGCAAAGACCGCTCCTTTCGAACATTCAGTCTTCGGGTGCGCGAAAATTCGGTTGGCTAAGTTTTTTGAATTAGTTCCGAACTTTTTTGGCCGTTTAGGTTTATACAAGACTTCGATAATTATTCAAATTCCATATTGGAAGAAACAATGCTAAATTAATCGGAATCTCCCCAATTTTCTTGTATTTTCCTTTAAAGATTGTTTATTATTCTAAGCCCCTACCATCGTCGGTTGTTCTTATATTTGTATTGGGTTCAATTCGAGACACAGAGAGCTGCTATTTTTTCAACACCGCGAGCCTTTTTTCACTCCTCCACCCACTTCAGCCACTTGAAGACGTTTAACAGGCGACGAATTGTCTGTTAAATGCGAATAAATAACAGTTGCGACTACAAGAAAGACTGAAAATTAATAGAATCTTTAGACAAATCGAAAAATTCGGCGATAGTCGGCTATATTTTTGGTGAAAACATGATGGATAATGGTAAACGTACCGGAAACAGAGGAACGTTTCGGAAAAATAGGCTTGGGCAAGACTAGACTAGAACCTGAAACCTTTCGTTTTCCTGACAAGTGCTCTAATAGTAAGCACTAAGCTGCAGAAGCGTTGGTCGGGATGGGTTGCTAAAAACCAAGAACCCCGAGTTATTACTGGAAAAAACAACGAAAATTAGAGTCGAGACACTTTTTCTGGGCGCTTTGAAGTATTCCTAAAAGTTTACTGATCAATCGGAAAAAGAGCTTTCTACGAGGATGGCTAACTATAAACTAAAATGTAAAAGTGTTTCAACATGAATAGCATAAGTAAATATCGAAACGCTTTTTCAGAAGAATAAACGGCCGTCGAATTGTGTGTCACGACGATCGTTACATCCTAAAAACTGCCGAAGAAAAAGACGCTGTAATTGTATCCAACGACGAGTACAGGTAACGGATTTTTTATAAATAACCTCCGGGATCAACAGTTGATAAGACTTCACAGGCTCAAGAGGCGAATTTAACAATTACAAACATTTCATTTTAAACAATCAAATCGCAACCTGTCCATTCCTTTTGGGTAGAAATGAAATGATTGATTCTTCTGAAGGACCCTGCTCGGACAGGGCCCGCCGCACAGACTTAGTGAATTCGGTCAGTGGGCAATGGGGTTTTTCAGCCGGCAAGAATCACCCGTTTAGAGTTAAACCCCAGTTCCTACCTCCTAAGGCACTTACAGGTTTAGCATATTTATGTTACTTTCAAATATGCATTAATAGAAATGCTTACTTACAGAGATCTCGTCCGCGAAAACCCGCAATACATGAAGTTGGTGGAGAGCCGCCTGCTTATGTACAGTTTTGTCGATGGCAAGTGAGTTGTTTATTATGTATTTTGTAAAACTTATTATATTATTATTAATAATTTAAAACTGGATTTATCAAATTTTACTTGTCAATAGTTCGGATACGGTGTCGACAACCTTACTTACTATGATAGTATGATACTATAAACGGAAACAATGAATTAAATCGTTTACGAATAGTAGAATATTAGTGTTCATATTTTATATAACCTAGTTATTGTAATACAACTAACTTATTTTAAGATTCATGCCACCAGATGACCCACTAGGGCGTCAGGGACCAACATTAGACCAATTTTTATCCAAGCATTCGGCAGTCAACCAAACAACACAATTATGTCCATATGCAAGAAAATGTACATATGGAAACAAATGCAAGTGAGTATAAGTAATGAAGCGGTGTTTATTAATCTAAATCTATTTCGCAACTTGTTATAGTCGGCGCCAAGAGTAATAATGGAGTGTAAAGAATTCATCGCTCATCTGAACACCTTTTGCAAGCACCGCGCCAGAATCTGGCGGCTGCTCACTGTTTAATATTGTACTTTACAAATACGCGCCTGCAATTTGCCTGCAGGTGCGGTATTAACAATCCTAAAAATACTCAAGTGACACTTTATTATTACTCTCGGCGCTGACTATACTAAACACACAACTTTCTCATTGAAAATACTCTTGAAAAACACTTTAAGAAATTATACCAGTTATATATTTACTAGTATTCCTTATATAGTAGACTCTCCAGTTACCTGTTATTCTCTCCAACACCATTGAAAAATAGGGATAATAGTATTTGACGATTGGGGGAACTGAGACTCCGAGTAGATTAACTTATACATAGACAATAAAAATGAACGAAATACATTAAGTTTTTAGATACCTTCATCCAGAACGTCCCAATGGTACTCATATTAGTGTTCCGGATAGGCTTATGAAGGATAGGAATCAAAAAAGAACAGTTCAATCTAGTAAGTTGCGTAAAATCGGCGAATATCTATGATTCCCCGGTTTTTAACAGCAGTTTTCTAGTCTTAGACTTAGAAAAACACTTGTAAAGTTTTAAAATAACTTTACAAACAGCTTTTTTAAACTATGATTAGATTAACAAATTATAACTTCAGGACCCTCAATGCAATACGAAATGTACAAAAGCCCCCATAACTCCGTTGCCAGGACAAAATCGCTACAGCTAGGACAAGAGAACAACTATCCCAATGCGGTAGGCTCATGTTTCAACGTAATAATCATTTTTTACGTTTTCAAAAATCCTGCTCACTAATCTTTTAAAACTTGAAATAACTAGAAAAGTTTAAAATCTTCCATAATATTGATTGATATTGATTATTTCAGCCACGCCCACAACATCTGCCTGTTTCACGGCATTGGTCTACCAACACATCCATGCATTCTCCAGTCGGTCGTAATCAGTCTATGCCCATTGGTGGACAAACCCATATGGGCGGTCCCATGTCGGGAATGGGCGGTCCGATGGGCGGAGCCGGAAGTGCATCTATGCTAGATGAGAACCAGATGTATGTGCCTAGTACGGCAGTATGGGGACATTCGGAACTAAGTGTCGCTCCATTGGGGTAAGTGAAACGAAAAAATGCACATGAACCTCACCAGAGCTATCCGGCGTTGGAAATTTACCGATCGTTAAAGCTCTGTTGTCTCGCAAGTTCGCTCCTAAAATCTAAGCTGTCGTGTTTCGTAGAAAGCAACTTTGCATCTTTAAATTCTCATTCTACGCTCTAATTTTAAAACCCTAAATTGGCGCAATTATCTTGTCCGCTGTCTTATCAGTCACTAACAATAAATTCCTTTAATTTCTTCATTTTATAGACAGACGCCTTCCATGAACCCGGAACGCGCTAGAATACAATTCAGTTTATGTAATCTATTCCCGGAGGTAAGAAATAGAATCGGTACCGGGGGGAACAATCAGAATAAAATCCTAAAAAGATTTATTTGGTACTATAAATAGCAAAGTTCAGTAAGTGTTTGCAGACTCTGATCGGCCCAAAATGTTAACTGTTCGTTCATATCCTATAGGATTAATTAGAAGAAAAAGTAACTATCACTTATTATTGTATTAACAAAATACATGTTTAAACTAACACGGCAGTGTGGTAAAAGAAGCAATGGTATAGTCTATCTCAAGACCAAGGTTTCCAGCGCGGTATCACGAGCGGGGCGCAGTGTTATAAAAAATTAATGTAAAATCGGTCCGCGTGGTGCCTTTTTATCAAAAGTACATTCATTTTTTTGTAACACAACGCCCCGATCGTGATACCGCGCTGAAAACCTAGGTTTTGAGATAGACTATATATTTAATTAGAATTGGAAATAATTATTAGTAGGCAGGGGCCAGCCCTGTTAGTAGTTTATTAGTTTCATATAATGCTCATGAGTAGACAATATACCAAATACGCGTCTTATAAACTTGCATTTCATCTATTTGTTTCATATATTTATAAATTATATCTTTAGGCAACATCGCTGAAGCTATTAAGCTCGCACCGGCGCTAAAATTCAACGGCGGAGGTCATATTAATCACAGCATCTTCTGGACCAATCTAGCTAAAGATGGCGGCGAGCCAAGTTCTGAATTGATGACAGCTATTAAGGCAAGTCATTCAAATATAATTAGTCTGGGACTCCTAGAAATTCGAATTGGCAAAAACACAATACTTTTTGACTGAAATTGTTTGCAGTCGCCTTCAATATAGTTCTGTTTCTCACAGTCCCATTAACATAACAATTTATCATAGTAAATACCATTTACATGCTATTGTTTATTTAAAGATTGTTTATTCATATTTTACGAAACACGAGATCACAGATATTTGGAGGATGAAGTGAGACGAAGGGACAATAGGGAGCCAGGACAACATTGCACAGCCCCTGTGCCCGTAGTATGAACCTGCCCGGGTGGGTGCCCGTGCATTTTTTAACCCCTCATATAGTTGAGAATTGTTGCCCGGGGAGGCTAAAAACTGCCCGGCACCCACCCGGGCAGGTTCATACTAAGGGCACTGGGGAGCGGAGGTGGCTGATCAGAAATTTGCAAGAATTCTTTCTTCTGGGCGGTTTCGAACCATCAACCTCGAGATTATGAGGCAAAGCTTCTATCCACTGGGCCACTATAAATATAGAATATAATGCAAATATTTGTTTCAAGTAGTCATTATCGTTTTTTTGTTTTTAGAAAGATTTCGGCACTCTGGAGCAGATGCAAGAATGTCTATCTACTGCTTCAATCGGAGTACAGGGTTCAGGATGGGGTTGGCTCGCCTATTGTCCAATGACAAAATCACTAAAGGTAACAAACAGCTTCGTTTAGGGGACAGCGTTTTACCAAGGTGGCACACAAATAAAAACTATAGTTCGTTTTAAAACCTAAACGACAACTGCCGTTTGTAGGTAACGTGCCGCTATGACGGGCTTGCCGTTCAAAAATGCTATTTTCCTCGGGGAAACTTGCTCTTACCCTTATAAAGTCGGTTATAGCGGCACATCAACTACAAACGGCGCTTGTAACCTAGGTTTTAAAATTGACTATATATTCTAATAAATTAACCTGCATAATTGCTCAATGATGAGTTATCAATTCTAATAATAATAATTTATTGAACATGAACTCAGAGAAAACAATAAACTATCATGTCGATCAAATATCATGTTACTAAGAAAATGTAAAAGAAGTGTAAAAGAAACTTTTAAGAGTACAATTTTGCGAGACGGTATCAAGAACACCCGATATCTTACACGAACACAATCAATAATTTGAAATGTTTATAGAACGATGAACGAGCAATTAGTAGTTGAGATGTGTCTGGGTCCTATCGCTAACACACTGCCAGCTCGTGGTGCCTTCTCATCGTACAAAATTGCACTTGCGAATTACTAGCATATTTCAATGCAGGGGCGATGTTGAAAAACTTATATAGTCTATAACAAACAAAGGCTTCCGCAATTGCGTATTTGTCTTTTTCTGAATATGATACAAAACAAAACTAGTACAATTATATGTTTTTGACTACGAAAAAAAAATTGGGCATCGAACATATAATGGTAGTGTAATTTTGCCACGAACGAGCCATTTTTGAAACCTTAACAACCCCGCTCACTGCAGTCTTTTTTGTTATGGACTATAAAACGGCAATAAGAGCTCATTATTACTCTAGAATCTTACTATAACAAACTTTTCAGATTCACACTTGTGCCAACCAAGATCCTCTTGAGTCGACAACGAGTCTGATTCCTCTATTTGGTATTGATGTTTGGGAGCATGCCTACTACCTCCAATACAAGAATGTCAGACCCGATTATGTTAAGGCTATATGGAAGATTGCCAACTGGAAGAACGTTAATGAACGTTATGCAAATGCCAGAAAGTAGATTTATGTAATTATAGTCTATAACAAAAAAGGACTTTAGAGCGCGGTGGTATACATAGGCTTCCGCAATTGCGTATTTGCCTTTTTCTGGATATGATACAAAATAAAACTAGTACAGTGATATTTTTCTGACATCAAAAAAAATTTGTGCATCTAACCATGAAATGGTTATCCAATTTTGCCAGAGAACGAGCGATTTAACAAACCTTACACAACGCCGCGGGCTGCAGTCTTCTTTTTGTTATGGACTATATGTATTAAGTATTATATACAAGAGAGACCATATAGGCTATAGCCTTGTGTTAGGGATACCGAAATAAGTAACTTTAACAAGAGATTACATCTGGAACAATTGGTGTACTAAATCCTCCTATAACTTGAGTAATTTACCTGTCATTGATTTATATCGTACGGTTTCTGTTTTAATTTAGAATTGTACAAGTAAAGTTACAAGGCTTTATGTTAACCACTAACAATAAAAAATTACAGAAAAATTTATGAAAAGAATAACATTACTCAATTAATGTGAATGATAATATCCGCCTTATTCATCATAAACCAGAAAAGGTAGAATGGGATTCGTTTCTGTTTTGGGTATCTTTTCGACTTGTTGGTCCTCTTGTCCGTAAGCTCTTCGGAGACACCATCTTTTGGTGCGACGGCACAGCAAATCGTGGACGATGATGATCAGAGTAATCAATAAAAGAGCTCCAATTGCGAAAACAATAGTCATCTCAATTTGAGAATATGGACTGTTATAGGCAACTGTGCAGTAGGTTTCTGCTTCGGTGATTAGGCAATCCAATCGAGACTAAAAGTATAGTAATAATAATAATATTATTATTAAAAGTATAGTATATTATTGTATCAAAAAATAGATGTTTTGAATGCATATGTAAAGTTTGCAAACGTGCCAGCTAAACTGGCTTGGTTTGATTTTTGCAGTCTTTAGTGTCACTAGTTTAGGCTCTCCGTAGATGCAGAATGCTTGGAAGTCAGCAGATTAATTAAAGTCCATAACAAACAAAAGACCGCAGAACGCGGTGGTGTACGTAGGATTCCGCAATTGCGTATTTGTCTTTTTCTGGATATGATACAAAATTAATCTAGTACAATAATACGTTTCTGACAGTGCATTCTTCTTTTTGTTATGGACTATATCATATGTTTCGCGCAACCGAGGACTGAAAGTCAGAAAAGAACGGTCTATGCTCAAGAAAACTGTGGAATGATTGATTAAAAACCACACAATGCGAAGCACAAGCATCCCATTCATTTTTAGATTCATTGAATATATATTATTTTGTATTATTTTAGCTAAATGAGTACTTACAAAGTTGTAGGTTCGGTCAAAGTTGATCCAACGCTGCTCGAATTTGTTGACATGCGCGATATAGTACTGAAATGAAAAGTTTATATATAGGAAGAAATAAGTAATACAATGAGAAACAAATATTAGCATAGACTGATGTTGTTTAACTATTTAACCTCACCGTAATTCTATAAGCGACCCTAGATTCGAATCCTGATATTCTGTGAATATTATGGGGTACAATTTCGTATTCATCAAGCGGAAGTTCATCGAACCGAACTAAACATTTATGAAATACGAATTGATAGCAATAGCTAAGTCCGTGACGAACTCGTGGACTTAGCTATTGTTTTCTCATATATATAGTAAATATTATAATTCAATGAATCTCTTATAATATATAGTCAGCGCCAATAGTAATGAAGGAGTGTAAAGAATTCGACGCTCGGCTGAGTCCCTTTTGCGAGCACCGAGCCAGAAGAAGGCGCCTGCTCTCCATTGAATATTGTACTTTGCAAGTACGCGCGTGTAACTTGCCTGCAGGTGCGGTGCTAAAAACCCTATAAATACGCAAGTGACACCATTATTTCTCTCGGCGCTGACTATAACATTATAAAAGATTTCAGTTCCCTTTGTTTCACTTCTTCACAAGTTTAAACAATAAATACATCCTATGAAAGACAGAAATTTTTTAGTAATGCGAGTTATAAATACTTATAAAAAGTGTATCATTTGTGAGATAAGAAGCCACTCTATGTATGTCTATGTAAAACTTTATGTCTGTCGATTTGTAAACTCACGATAATTAAATGGATCTTTTGTGGAACTGTTTTGAATTTTGTAGTCGTTAACCACATCCTCAACATACTCAACTCTTCGTTCTGAACATTTATTTTATTATTAAAACAGTTATTTGAACATTATTATAATATCAGTTTACTCACTTAGGCTATTTCCTTTCGATGTCCAGTCCATCAAAATCTCAGTTTCGTCGTGATATTCAGTGGAAACATAGTATTCGTCTGAAAAATATATACACTCAGTAGTGGCTAATTGGTTTCAAGTTTGACAATTTTAATCAACCGAATTTATTGTATAGTAAAATTCAGGGGTGGCAAGGGCCGGCCGGCACTTTTGCTAGCCCTGTTAAACTCTAACAAGCTGTAAAAGATTCAATAAATGAAGGCAATATAAATTTATTGATAATTTTATGTGAAATATTTATAAACTTACGGTGATTGCATCGATTGTTACATAATGCTTCTGTAAAAGACGCAAAACTTCCGATACAGAGAAGAAGAAGCAACAACATATTTGGAGGATCAATTGATTTATAAAGTGTTTAGACTTGATACGTTAGCTATTATCACACGCAGGTTTGTCAAATTTGCCAGCGTAGGTCAAGTAAAGGTCATATTTTAAACAGGCATGATGCTAGCCATTAGCAAAAACCGCTGATCCTACCGCTGTTCGCCAGATATATAACCTCAAACTAGCCAGACATCATATCTATGACCAGGGCGGGGAAAAGGCCGGCCCGTTTCTCAATTTTTCGGCCCCGGCCGGGCCCGACAAATGCCCAGCCATGTTTGTAGCTATAGCTCAATTGACTAATTCGAAATGAACAAGCAACGATTAGTAAATTAGATGTACATTAGTTCATATGAGCTGGTATTTTAATAATCTTAGAGACAAGTAATCTTAATTTCTTTCTAAAGGTCATATACTTCACAAAGATCACGTATGAACATATTCTCCTTACATCTTTTGCCTGGAAATGTTTAGCTTGTTCTGTTGCTTAAGCCTATTGGTTAGAGCAGCGGTCTCTGAATCCGTAAGGATCTGAGGTTGTGGGTTCGTCTCCCCATAGCTTGGGAAGCCAGCAGCTTAATTATCCCATGTTTCGTGCACCTGAAGATTGAATGTTAGAAAGGAGCCGTCTTTCCTTAGAAGGTTCCGGAATGAATGGCCGAAACCCTGCGCTCAAGAAATCTACAGCTATTGTACGATATGTGCAAATACAGGAAACAAATAACCTTATTTAGTATTAGAAATATAAAATAAAATTACTTATTTAGCCGAAATTAAACTACGTGGAGTTGGGAAATGGAAACTAACTATCTCATGTATCAAGGACTACGTTACCACCGCAGTATAATTAAGAAAGCCGGTGTTAAATTAATGCAATTTTATTGTTTCTCCCAAAACACCGAGTATAGTTTCTTTTACTCGGCAATCTAATAAGAAGAATAAGACTATACTGGATCATATTGATCCAACTAAAATGCAATCGTATCTATTTAGATGGATTATTTTTGTAATCTTTTTTTTCGCATTATGTTTCACTGTATTTTTTTCCTTACTGGGGGTTAACATGGCCTTTTTGGTCCCCTCTCCTTCATATTATTATGTATTTACTTCTCAAGTGTAATATTCTTTAGTATTGTATAACTTAATTTTAGTGGTAAACAAATATTCATCATCATTCATCATCAATCTAAGGAGGCTTTTGTGTTTTCCAAGTCTTTTCCAATTACTTCCTTGTTTCAATAGCATCGGGGTAATAATCGACAATAAACTGAAATTGGTGAATCTCTCAATGTCACATAAGCCTTCGCTAATCATTACAGTACCGGCTAATCTGATAAAACTTCTTAGTCTAATATAAAAATATCGAAAGTCGCAAGCCAATCGGAAGTTTCAGTTTTCCATTTACAAATCGCTTTGTTATTAAGGAAATTAGTAACAATAAGGGGCGTGGTTTGGTTGAGACAGTGCCGTATAAAAGTCGACCAAGTCACGGAATCAGTACGAACTCAGCATGTTTGAGGAGAAGTTCATAGTTGGTGTGGCCACCGCCTGCTCTACCCTGGCTATTGTAGCCTGCTTGGTGGTTATTCCATCTCTGTACAATATCATCAACGAAATCCACGATGAGGTTAGCAGGTTCATTCAGTATTTTTCTTTCTGTAGAACAATGTTTTCCAAGAATAGCTTATTTATATTACATGTGATATAGTCTGTAACAAACAAAAGTCCGCAGAGCGCGGTGGTATACATAAACGGTGTGAGTAAAGATTTACTGTACCGTGCAGCCTCCCTTTTTCAAATCAGAAATTTAAAAACTGGTTCAAACTAAGTCTATTTACGAACACTAAATTTCTTTGTATAGTTGACGGACGAATTGCTTGCAGCGGTATGCGATAAGTTTTGCAAAGGAGCGCGGATACTATACTGAACCACAAACAGATTAGCGCTCCAGCGCAACATTCGCAGTCCTTTACCTGCAAGCGATCCGTCCATTTTAACAGACAAATAATATTAATTATTAGATCATGCTTGTATTTAGGTTCTCGATGGAGTTTCTGCTTTCCGCGTAGAAACCGACTCTGCTTGGTCCGAGATGATGGACGTCCAGGTCACCGTCAGCCCACCATCCAAACCAAAGACAAATCCATTCAACTCTATCTTCCGTGATAAGAGACAGGCTAACGGACTCCCATCATTCTGCCAGTGCGAGCCCACAAAGCCAACCTGCCCACCAGGACCACCAGGACCACCAGGACAGCCCGGACAGCCAGGTATGCCCTACATTATAATATAGTCTAAACGCTTTTATTTTAGTTAATTTGTCTAAATTTCATCAGATTTATTTAAATTGAATTATTTTTAGGTAACCCAGGACCACCAGGACCACCAGGACAAGACAACCACGAGGTCTACCCACCAGTCAACTGTCCAGCTCATGATACCGGATGCATTCAATGCCCAGCTGGACCAGCTGGACAACCAGGACCCGACGGACCAGCTGGTAACCCAGGACCTGACGGACAGCCAGGTACTCCAGGAAACGCCGGTGGACAAGGAAGACCAGGACCACCAGGACCAAGAGGAGACTCTGGATCTCCAGGACAGCCCGGAAACGATGGACAGCCCGGTAGACCAGGACAAGACGGACGTCAAGGAGTTGGAGCCCCAGGAAACCCAGGAAGACCAGGACAGCCAGGACGCGCTGGACAGCCAGGAGGCCGCGGACAGCCAGGAAGCGACGGAAACCCAGGATCCCAAGGACCAGCCGGAAACCCAGGAGGTCCAGGACAACCAGGAGGTGACGGACAACCAGGTGGCCCAGGACAGCCAGGAGCTCCAGGAGGAGATGCCGCTTATTGCCCATGCCCACCACGCTCAACTGTATTCGTTGCTCGTTCTCGTTTTGCCAAGCACTAGACAAAAAAACTTTGTCAGTCGCGTATTGTAGTGAAATAAATAAAATAAATAGTCTTGTATCTAAGTTTATTTATCATGGGAAAGCAATAATAATATTTATAGCAGTCATACTAAATAATAACTAAAGCCGAACAGTGTAGTAAATTTGCAAAAATATCTGCACGAAGTGGGATTCGAACCCACGCACCCATACGAGTACCAGAACACTCAGCCTTCAATCTCGCAGTAAGCAATCGCTTGAGTCTGGCGCCTTAGACCACTCGGCCATCCGTGCTTGTGAGCTGGTAGACTGTAATAAATGATACGGTTGCGAAAGAGACAAAATAATATACAGAAAATTGCGACCTTACAAAATTTTAAAAACCAGTTTTTGTTTCCTATGCGAAGATTCTGGTTCAATCACTATTCACAACAGTTTTGAAATAAAATACTCTTTACTCCCTATTACACCGGCTCAGAACGGATCGAATGTATTCTGTGATCTTTTAAAAAACGCTGGAGAAGAAATCGATTTGTCGTAATCGAAATACCACTGACGACATAGTTAGTTTGAGTTCGAAGCACAGGTCTGCGTATAACGAGCATAAACGCCCCAGCAGTTCTTGATAAATATATATGTAGTTTTTTTTTCTTTTAAATTTAATTTAATTTAAATAAATTTAAATAAATATGTAGTTTAAAAAAAAACTCTTCTTTTTGTAAGCATTTAATCTAATTCAAGCATGACTTTTACTAGATATTATATGTTTTGTTTACAATTACTATTTTATCTGAATACCGAAGAAATATGTTATCTTTTCATTAGTTTTAACGAACGATTAGTGAAAACGAAGAAATATCAATTAAAGAAGAAAAATCTCAGTGTTTAGAGGTAATTTCTTTGAGATCGTTGCCCTAATTTACAAATAGTATCCTATAAATTAGACCTGTCAATAGGCCGCGAGCAGCCGTCCCGTGCCAGGCAGGACCTGAATAAAGACAGCGAACCCAGGCCTTAATATGCCTGATATAAGTAATCTTGTGACTGGCAGGGTACTGACTTATAAATGAAAACGAACCGAGAACACAAAGAATGATTGACACTTGCAATATTTGAATTTCAGTATCTCAGGTTATAAAATCAGTGACCTATTCTATCGATTCGACCTTAGCCTAAATAAAACGCTAACCCCTTAGGCAATGTCTTCTTAAAGAATTAAATTAGACCACAAGGTAATAAAGTATAAATAAAATATACATATTTATTAAAAATGAATAATTCATCAGCGACAAATAACAATCTTAATGCATCGGATATGAACAAGCAGATGATATATATCAGAACCCATGTGAGTTGCCATATAGAATATTGTTTATTTTGTAAATTTATCATTTTATTTTATCCTTTTATTTCAAGCAGAGCAGTTTTTCAAAATTTCAGTGGAGAAGTTACAAACTATAAAAATATACATTCAACGTTGCATCTAATATATGTATATAAAAACTAGAATATTTCATTTTCAGCCACATTTTCAAAATCTTCGAAGAGAAATGTTCGCTGGTCCGATGCAGCAGATTCGAGAAGTTATGGGAAAGTTCGAGAAGGTAACAATGATCAATAATAATAATAATAACAATATAAAATTAGTTATAACACTGTTAGGTAACTTTTTAGGAACAAAGCTTGATTATTATCTTATTCTTCTAAATTATGCTCATTTGTCTCTTTTCTTAAGTGTTTCTTCCTATGATTCACCTATTTTCGAACATCTCATATTTTCGCACCATTTATGACTCAACCAAAACATCGCCCACCTCATACCTACCGTAAAACTTACTACTTTTTCTTGAACTTGAATAGTATTCCAAATTCATTTACCCCTTTCCTCTTCCCCATCCTCCTGTGTTAGTGCGGTTCGGAGTTACAACGTACCGCTTTCGGGTTGTATTGGTGATCTTTGTGTCGTGGCTTATGTTATCATTCAAATAAACCATATATATATAGCTCAACTACCCTTCTAAAGTTTTTCTGAACAATATTGAAATAGCATAATAATGTATGTAGTATGTAATAGCAAAATATTATAAGAAATAAATGGTCCATAAAAACTGTTTTTACAGGAGTTTATGTTTGGACTTCACAAAAAATGGACGATCACTCCGGAAGAGGCTCGAGAAACCCGCAAAACCTTTATTCAAATCGAATATTTATTCCCCGATTTCATGGAGAAAATTGGTAATTATCGTCTTTATATTTCATGTCTGTATAGAGCTGCTGG
>JAQGAV010001578.1:0-20070 GCA_034691345.1 Phasmarhabditis papillosa
AAGGCGGGTTACTGTAATTGGAACCAACTTTGAGGGGTGCGCGCGCGTTGCAGAGGGGGCGTGGCCGCCGGTCTCTATATTTACTGTTGGAATACATACAGTAATCGGTGTTACAATCGGTTGTGGTGCGGTGTTACATTTGAAAGTAAATGGAAAGGAAGTGAATTAAAAGCTTCTTTAAAACTATATTTTATAATAATCTAACATCGCTTCTTTTTCTCCAGTTTAATGTTCTAGAAACCTAATTCCTTATTTAGATATATTAATATCTATTGTGTATTACTCACATCAAGAACAGCCATAACCATATCTAACATTTTTGAAATATCCAAACCGCCAGGTAGTCCGCCAGATGTTCCGGTTTCTATAATGGAGATTATATTTATAACTTCCTTCTATTATTATTATTATTATTATTATTATTATTATGTATTATATACCTCCTCCAGTGCTTCCGCCAGTTCCACTACTGGTTCCTCCGCCTCCATTCATTATTTTCATTATTTCTGCCATTAAACCGGAATCTGCTAGCCATTTTAGAACAACTTGTAGAACAAAGTTAACTGATGTCATTCCTAAAGATAAACAAACATTGTTATAAAATACTTTTAAAAAGACAGCCCCAGCATTTGTTCTACGTGTAAGTAACAATAGTTACAAAACCGTATTGTTTCTAGATATAATTGTATTTGTTTAAATGTTTTATTAATAAAAATAAGACTAACCGAATGAGGGTCCATACATTATGGCAGGAATTATTGAATAAGGAAGCAACATCCACATCTGTACAAAAGTACCAGCAGTTCTCTAAAATACGAAATGTGTCTTTCTTGTTATTGTATTCTATATAGACTGTAATGACGCTCGTGAACAAGGCATTAGTCTCCTCGGGTACAATCCTGCCGTACGGGCCCAGTTCAAAACTTTTTGCAGATTTTTGGTCAGATGTGGCCCGTTATTCTTTATTTGTACATTGTTCTTTTCTTTGTCTAAATCAGCCCATTTCCTATGGTTAGCATTATTAGCTTATCATTTTTGCATAGTTATCTACAAGACAAAACATTTATGATTATATTTTAACATTGCGGAAAGTAATAATTAATTGTTCGAATCATAGTTAGAATTTAGTTTTCTAGGCTTCAACGTAGCCGTTAGGTGTTCCGATAATAGATAACACACTATGGGATCATAACTAGCGGTGACAAACGGGAAAAATAAGTAAAATGGGGCTGTTTGTTTTAAACAGACTATAACCCAAGGATACAGTTGTTATAACTTTTAGCGGGCAGGCCCGGGTGAGGGCAGAAATGTCGCGGTCTCGAACGGGCCGCCCCATACCAACTCTATAATTATCGTACCTGTCCATTTTTCTTTGATGATACAACATAAACACAACAACAGGATCCAACTAGACAGAAAATAAAGAATACAAATATCATTATTAACATAAGAACATAAGTAGTTAGATTAAAGAGTTGTATGGGATTGTAGAACCATTTGTATTCCATGTACTGTAATAAAACATTTAGAATATTATCCTTACAATTAAGTTATAGTCGGCGGACAAACGATATGCAAATCAAGGGTCTTAGTGCTCAATTGAAAACGCGCAAAATAGTTATATTTACTAATATTTATTAATTATTTTAGAAAAATAAGTTAGACGTGGTATTGTACATTAAATCATTGAATTGTCCGAAGTTTTGCGCGCCATAATCAGCCTGGCTCCAATAAAATTTGCAGTTGTACCGTATATCCTTGCATAAGCCTTGGCCGCCGACTATAACTGTCATTACTTAATAGTGAAGTGTACCCATTTGTTCCTTCGTTCTAACGCTGTTCTACTTGCTAATTATAAGAACTGCCTTCACGTATTCACTTTTAAACACTAGCGCCCAGCCAGATACGAACTAGAAATCAATGCGCGGTTTCCTAGTTCAAACAAAAATTATTTTACTTTTGTAATAAACTTACCAACGAGAAGAAACAAAACAGCATAACAATATTTATGAATGGAATGAACAAAATAAACCAAATTAGGTTAAAAACCTTATTGTAAGCAAGAGAAGGCTTACATACTAAGAGCATTTGCTCCACAAAAAGAAAGAACATTCCTAAAAGAAAGATTGTGGATTATATTTCTATATGTAATATTAGCAGTACATTATTGAAAATCACCATATTTATAAGTGTTATACAATTGTACTTTATACATATGATATTGCGATGGATAAACTATTGTAGTGTATACAATTTTCAATTTTAAACCTATGTATGGTGAAAACAGACAAAATGAACTTTTTACTTTGATAAACCTAACATTATTGTTATTAAAATGTTGTTTAAATCAGTGTTTAATGTTCTAAAGTTTACCTGCTGGAAACACAGATCTAGTTAGACACTCCACATCAATACTTCTAATACTCCATTCAGGAAGAGTTATCCATTTACCAAAAGGAGCCTTCTCAGAGAAAGCAGAATAATGCGCCTAAACGGGTTACTGTAACTCTTATCTATCTCTGGTTACTGTACCAAATGAACCATTCCCCAGAAAGAACAATTAATTACATGCCAGCGGATTCCGGTAAGTAGAATTCTCCGTCCAGCGATGCTCAAAACCAGCATGATTGCCAAAAGAGCCCCAGAAATACAAATAATAACCCCATAGGCAGTCTTCTCAGGATCAGCCATATCTAAAACATTTAGAATTTGTTAAATATAAAACTTTACATTCTGATTAAACGCGTGCATATTTCTTGTTGAGCTTTAGCTGTTCATTTAAGCATTATGATTATCTACTATGTTAGTTTAATGAAATGCTTTAACCATGAAATTAATATGAATGATCGATACTTCTTCTTATTGTAATGTAAGAAGTTTAATGAATTAATTCTATGAATAAGTAATAGTTTACTATAACTGAAATATAATGTATTTGTAAGACTTAAATACAGGGGCATATCCTACAGATAACACCTTAGTTTTATAAGGGTAACATAAGTTTAGTATTGAAAAACTTCAACCTTTTAAAATAACCTGAAAATTAAACAAAATCCGAATTCGAAGAGAAAAACCAAATCCTTGGGATTTCAACTCTTCAAACTATCATAGGCCATGACAAAAAACTATTTTAATATTCCGTTCCTGTTAACGCATTTATTTCCCTTGGCTAAGTGAGGATAACGATTGCTGCTCCCGCCGGGAATTACCGTTCAGTGAACGTTATACCGTACACTTAAGCAACTATGGGCTATCTATTTACAGAGGGTCGCGAATTATTAGCAGGAAGATTTTCCGAATTTTCACATGTCCGTAGCTCGGCCCTAAGGGCTCCCTTGCAAAATTGAAAAACGTTTTTCGAAGTCTTAAATGGTCCGCTATAACTTTAGCATAGTGTCACTGCGATTGGGGAGACGGCTTCGCGACCTTCCTTGTTAGATTGTTGATATTTTGAGAAGTATAAACGGAGCCCTATGTATATTCACTCACATATGCCAATTCGATTTATACAACTTTTATTATAATCTACCAATATTTTCTTCTTAAATATCTTACTTTGAGGTGGCTGAAAGGGCCTTTGTCCTGTGTATTCTAAATACTTTTGGATAATCCATAAACCGCGTCTTGTGTCATTTAGCGTTATAAATATCTCCATCATTTTGAGAATAAATAATAAAATCAGAAAAAGATAAAATTAAAATATAAGAGAAGGTTTAGTTCATTTATACATAGAAATGCTTATAATTGTAGTGTAATAGCAACTGCTTATTATCAGTTAGAAAAGGGAAGTTTAAGCAAATCTTGTGCTCGAAAACCTGCGCAAAATTGAATTTGCCCCTTGATTTCATGGTTTTCTGACTAGCTTACAGTTAGACCGGAATTCGCTAATCTGTGGGGCAGGTGCGGGGTTAAATTTATTATCGGAGAGCCACAGGTTGCCATTTTTGGTCAGAAATCTATTGGGAGTTCAAAACTTTTGTGTTTACATTATAGTTATTCAAATCAGTTGCAAAAAAAGTTGTGTTTTTGTTAAAATAATGCTTTATAGGTCCTTATATTAGGTTTGACACTAAAGTTAAAACAACACTAAACAATAGGAGAGTGTTTAAAATGCTTAAATCTTTAACAATATTAATAAAATTGATTTTAAAATGTTTATATTAAAAGTTTAAAGAGATTCTAGAATGATGCGCTCTAATGCACTACCGTATCCCGTTTGTTATTTCGCTACAACGGTTTCATTCTTCTTAAATTAAGAAAAATCAATATATTAATAAATAATTTGTGTAATTTTACAATTGGGATTTGTTAAATATTTTCTTTTTGTCTACGAAAGATGTAAACATTATTTGTAGGAAACAATTATAATTCAACATAGGAATTGAATAACTTTTGTTTTTGTTATTTTTGCTAATACATAATTACGCATCTTTTATTATTGTTATTATCTTTTTAGTAATAATCATCCATGAGGTACTTCCTAATATGTTTAGTATTAATACAATTACAGGTTTATCCCGCCAACAAGATGTATTTTACCATATCAAGAAGGAATTCGATAAGCGAATGATCTGCTCGTCTCTCGAAAGGGAAGAATACTAACCTAGAGGAGTAGAAATGTACTTTTTTATATAATCTTTAGCAGATTCAGGCATTACTGATTCGAAGAGTTTTTGTATTTAACTCTTTAAGAAGACCAGATAGTCTAATTATATCAAATGTATAAAACATTTGCTTGAGAATGAGCAAGTCCTCTAGCCTAATGGTTAGAGAAGCGGTCTCTGATTCCTCGAGGATTCAAGTCTGTGGTTTCGACTCCCCGTAGGTGCAGAAGGCTTGGGAAACCAACAGCCTACTTATCTCATGTTTCGTGCCTCCGAAGATTGAATGTTAGAAAGGAGCCGTCTCTGCTTAGAAGATTCCGCAATTAATTGCCGAAACTGTGATTCGAAGAAATTTATTAATATTGTGAATTTTTTTTCAAACTATTTTTATACTGATAACCCTCTGTCTAAATACAATAACCAAATGAGTAGCTCGTTACACTTAATTTGTGTTTCGTCACAAGACTGTACAAAAATCCTAAGTTCGATGTAGATTAAATTGTTTTTTCTTTGACTGTGTTTATTTCTATTTTTAACTTACGTTTAAACTCCTTCTCAATATTATAAACAGTTGCATTTTCCACCAACATATCGGTATCATTTTGGAATATTTCAATGACCTGTACATCGTCTAATGGAGATGAAGTCATTCTAATACAAATATATATTAGAACAAAAGATTTAAGTTAAGACTCAAAAAGATAAAAACTATTACTACGGGAAATAAGTAAGGAGAAGTAGTAATAATATTAATAAGTATTAATAAAGTCTATGCATTGTTTCAGAACGTAGACTGTATCGCGTATTTTTAAAAACAAATTTTGCAACACCGCGCCTCGAGTTAGGCAAGCTCAGAGGTGATGATTTTCCGGCCGAGCCGGGCCGGTTTGGGTTTCATAACTCGATACAGTAGTTTTTGAAACAAACTACAGAAGTATGACTTTTAGGACAAGTATTCTAAAATATTGGTCGGAAATTACTTGATATCTATTATATGGGGAATGCTTTTTCAATTACGAATGTATATTATAAAATTGTATTAAAGTTATTATATAAAGTGTTAGAAGACAACGGAAAAGAAGTAGCTTCAATAACGTTTAACATTCTCTAAATTCCTTTAAATTCCATTCGGTGTGAACTAATAAAGCAAGCTTGTTTTCACATCTGACTCACGTTGTATATAGGTGTTTTGCGAAAGTAAAAACAAGAAATTTAGGATAAAAACTATGTTAAAAGAATATATTTTAGCTTTTTATATTGTTGAGACATTACTGCATTTCAAGAATAATAATAGCTGAGACAAAATACATATGTACTTGTTCAAAAGTGGTCATTACATTAGACTACAGGAAAGAAATTGAATAATAAAATGATTTGATTTAAAAATAAGTAATTTTAATATAATCAAAATTTGGTACAATCTAGCAAACAGCTGTGTACAGTTCTTGTTAGACAGTTTTAATTCTTAGTGTTCGTTGGGCAGTCGGAACAAAAAGGTAGAATTATAAAGTAAACTAGACATCTAATTATTAAATGATATATGAACTTTTGATATCTTTTATAGTATTAGAGTACTGTAGCTAGACATATACTAATTTATTAGTTAGAGCTTCTATAATTAAAGCATTTTGTTCAGAAATTACAGTACATACATTAAAATATTGTCAAGTAAAAATAAGTAAAATAACAAGCCTTTTAATAAAACAAGGCTAACTGTCCATTTCCATAACAAAATCCTTTCCATTTGAATGTTGAAAATCTGTTTTAATTTCTATTCATAAATTACTTGTAATAGTGAGTTATAGAATGATTGCCGTTGCGAATAGCAACCTAATTGAAAGAGAAAAAGACTGACGCAAAAGACGGCAAAATGTGCTAAGAAAGGTGCAATTTTATTTTAAAATATAACTAAAGAAAGGTTTATTTTACTTTTAACAAATGTTATTTACATAAGAGAATAATGTTAGTGAACGGAAAATGATAGTGAAGAAGAAAACTATACAAATCCTTAACTGATGAAATACCGCCCTCGAGGTTTGTTATGAACTGTGTTTGAGGTAGTCCCTTAGAACATTAAAATCAAATAAAATTAAGTTGTTTATGGTAAACCACACTAGCTTTAATGTTTTCAAATTTTTATCTCCAAATCTCAAGTATTTTTGTTGTGGTTTACGCCATGTGAGAAAACAACGTGAGATATTTCGGAACGATGTGGCAAAAATGCAGATGAGCCTTGAAGCTATTGTAGAAGTATTCTGTATTTTATAAAAAATTTTGCTATACAAGGTGAGCTAACAAAAGTTGAAATGCTGTTTGTTGAATCTGCTTTCATTTAAAATCATTATAAATTGTATTCAAGCGAGCTCGTGATGTATGTCATTGAACATTACCCAAATGTGAGCTTTGTACTTATATAAATCTTAATAAGATCGAGATACTGAGAAACTTGTTTGTTTAAATGAAAATTATGAACGCCCTAATATAATAAATAATTCAGAAAGATTGTTACATTAAAAGTATCATTTACACAGACTAAGCGAACAAACAACCATAACTCGCATAAGCTAGTACATAGTACAGTTGGGCTGCCCTGCCGAAAAAATGAGCCCCATCCCGAAATTCGGGCTTGAGCTCGGTCCGAAGACAGAAAGCCCGTTTTTGCCAAAGCCCTTTTGGGCCCGAAGACCAGGCTGGAGTGAAACGGGCACAAGCGATCTACTCTAGTACATAACATTCCTGTTGATCTACAAAGATCCAGGTAGCCAGTCAAGGCTCTGACGGAAACTATTCTCAGACAAATGAGACTAACCATAAGAGTATTCAAAATTCACAACCAAATCGTACGTGACTATTCCTCCCACTATGCTTTGGCATTTACCGTACCTTGATCTTAATTAAGCCATTCTAATGCTTGTTTCAACACTAACTTTGAAGCATTTAGTAACTTTTCCATTCAATTCTCTACAAAGTCCACTATTTTAACGGAATCGTTAGATTCAGGTCGCTCTGTTCAACTGAAAGCCCATATCCGACTTAATGTTACATTATTTTAAACACTTTTTTAAACAGCTAAGAATTACAACTTATTCATCAATAATTACTTTTGGGCAAACTTTTTCTTTCTGTGGAGGATTTATATTCAAGAGCCCGATTACTTGTTTGGCTGCTTCTGTACTTCTTCAAATTTGCAGACTATTTTCTACCATTACCATGTCCTACGATGAAGAAATATAGCCAATTATGATGTTTCGTCGTCGACAATCTTTGTCACCCAATCCTTCACAGCAACTCTCTAATCTATTACTGGCCAACGTAACCGATTCTCATTTAATTTATTATTGTATGTATCGGGAGAATAGGTTTTCAGCGCAGTATAATGGAGAACAGCGGTGTTTTATAAAAATAAAAATATGTGGAAAGATTTAAATTGGGAACCTTTTCTTCAAAAGTACATATGATTTAATCAACCACCTCTTATCTCCACAATATTACCCTGGAAACCTAGCTTTTGATGCAGACTATAGATAATGTCTACACTAACATCTGGATAGTTCTGGTTAATAGGTTAATTTCCATTTGTTTACAATTCTTCCATATATCCCCCTTACCTTCTTGATAATCGTAATTGTAGTCGTAGTCGTTATTCTTCTTTTTTGTCTCAGAAGAAGGCAACTGGCTGAGAACCAGAAGAACCAACAGCCAATACCTCATAAGAGACAAACGCCTGTAACAGAAAGAATTAAGATAGAAAGGTATAATGTTGTGGGTTACTGTATTATAGCTGAAGCGCGTTTTCCCGAAACAGCAGGGTTGGAAATTTCAAGTGCTGGCGGGGGCCGACAATTTGAAAACAGACTATTATATTAAAAGCTTTATAGTCAGGAGACGGGTTTTAAATGTAATGATTGTGACCTTGCTAATATTTTAGGGCGTGGATGAATTAAAAACAATAATTATTTATAACGTTTTAAATGAAAAGATGCAAATCCTTATGCATGTATAGCCTGTTTACAGTTATCTTAAGGTTGCCTTAGCACTGTCTTTAACATGTATAAACTACTAAGAAATGTAACTAAACATTCTAAATAATTTGAAAATAAATAAATGTATAAATGTGGCATTTCTATTAGAAATTGGCTGATCTCATGATTAAAAAAGGTAAAAAGTCATACTGACAGGTGCATTTAGTACCAGATTATACTAGATTACTGTAGAAGGGCAGATGCATATTTCTTATTTATTAACTTTTATAATAATTATAATATAAAATGAGTTCCTGGCAAAGTTTTTGCATTTCCCATTCAGAGGCCGAAGGCCATGCGAGGGCAAAATCTATAAGTACGGTAGGGACTGTGAAGTATTTTATAAAGAAAACAATCTTTTCATAGTTAACCGTATCCGACCACAATGATATCTAATTAACACTTGTTAGTGGGGGCAACAATAGAGTAACACCTGAACATCCAACCTGTGCCTGGGCCCGCCGGGCCAGCCATATTTTTCAGGACCCGGCCCGGCCCGCTTGATGGTCTGGGTAACAGAACTCTAATCCACAAAAGCATCTACTAGAGTTCACTAAATTAGTTTGGCAAGAGTGCCGAACCGAAGAGCAAATTTTGGCAAACCGGGTGGCGAGTAATGCTTACTCGTGAACGATTGTAATTCATGAAACAAGCCCCAGAACCCCCAGAACTTCTGCAGACCGGAATGTTTCGAAATAAAAACTCAGATTTATAAACGACTTACCATCTTTGACGAGAACTTCTGTTTAACTAAAGCCACAATTGAAGTGAGCACTCGCTCAAACCAATTTCGTTCAACAATTTAGCATTTAATGTTATTTTAGAGTTATTCGTTTATTTTATTAAACGACACCTGTTTTATATTAAACTATTAGAATAAGATAACTCACCATCATTAATATAGAAGACAGAATAAAAGAATAGGCAATCTCAAAGCAGTTTAGACAAAAACAAAATAAACACCTGTTTTGTGTATTCAAAAACAAAAAACATCCCATTAGTTATTAAATATAATTAGTAAACTTGTAAAATAACAAAATATGAAATAGAAAAGTATATATTTGGGTACTGTAATTAGGAATATGGTAACTAAAGGGAGACATTCTTTATAGATACAGATATTAAGGGAAGACTGATCGATGTTAATGAAGATACGGAAAATTGTTAATAACAGAGTAAACACTTAACCCAATGATGAACGAATGCCGCAAACCCTATGTTTAAGTTTAATTAAAAAGGATGTTTCAACTTAGCTGGTTCAATACAACTAACAATATTCATTGTATGGGAAAAAAGATGTTTTATGAAACTTTTTGTGGTGTAAGGTTTATAAAGTACTACACATTAAAAGTATCATTGTTAATTGGTTTACAATTTGTTTGGATTTGAAAAAAAAAATTCACATTTTTTTTTCAAATTCAATTCAATTTTTTTCAATTCAAATTTTACGGACAGTTTCCTTTCTACAAATGAATGAACTCTTTAAATTCAGTTTTGTACAAATGTTGCAACTTTTCTATTCTCTAACATCATTTCCGGTTCTTTTGTAGTTTATAATATAATTCATTGAATTACCATTTCTGACTCATTTTTCTTCTCTTATATGCTTTTTCATGTCCTTAAACCCTTAGATTTACACCGAATTCTGTTCATTTCATCTGATTTTACGGCCTTATCTTAAGCAATTAAAATATTTATGCACATTTTATATGAAAAGCAGACAATATCAGCCATATTCACTCATTTTGTCAAAAATGAACAAACTTTTATCATAATTAACTCTTTAATTAATGAACATTGGACTTTAATTTCTTTAATAATTTGCAATTAAGATGTTTTTGATGAACTAATTTTCTTAGATTACTGGTTTTGTAATTGCTTTCAACCTAATTTGTATTGATTCAAACATTAAGATAATACTACCTACTTACAGTTAGACTGAATGAAACGTTAACCAGTGGCCGTAGTATAGAAACGCCCGTGTGCAGTTTTTGGCTTCCCGAGCAGTTGTAAATCGTTGCCCGTTTCTATACTACGACAACAGGATTAATGAGAGTATTCTACGGACCTTATTGAAATGTGTGCCTTAAGAAGTTTTCCACTTTCCCTTAACACTGAAGCTATTTCTAAGATTCTCAACTTCACAAGCTGTTTTATATTCGGTAGCTTTGTTCTCTTAACTGAAATAAATATTAAAAACTAACAAATAAAATTGACATAAAGGACCTTATAGAAGACTTTTCAGTTATTTTAAGGCAAACCGCCAACTAAAACCTCATTAGAACAAAACGTAGGGTTCAATTTCAAATTTTTCCAGTTCTTATAAGACTCGAACACAGTTTTCTCAACTTGGAAGTTTTAACATTGTTTACAAAAGAATAAGAAGTTTATCTTAAAACTATTATCATTTGTTTTCTTAAAAATGGTTTTGTCACCTTTGATTGCACTAAGTTTTTGGATTAACTTTGTTTTTTAAAATGTTGTCTAGACCTTTCTTTGCGAACAACAAGTTTCTCTAAGTATTTAAGCATTTCAGAATTTCTTGACTTTTTGACTACAATACATCATAATATTCTGGTGATTCTCAATTCAAAATTATTTTTCGATAAGAAAAGTTACACCTCGAGAATCGTTTTTAAGCTATTAAACATATTTAAATGCTTATTTTATTAGTTTGTGGTTTATTCTTCGGAAACTGCTCAATAACATTCAAAACTCATTAAAATCAATTCTTTTAGCAATTGTAAGATTTTATACCACTTAATAGGTTTTTGCCACGAAAAATTTATGTTTACATCAAAATGCTGCGTACATTTAAAAAGCGGTTGTAATATCTGTTATAATTACACAACTTCGTTAAAGAATAAACGCTGTATATGCTTCTAATGTATTTCTCTGAATTGTCTTTTACAAATAAGTAGATTCTTCCGCACGCGAGTCGGTCATTTATTCCATAATCTTATTGTTAGACCACACATAGTCTTCGAATATAAAAACTGTAATAATGCTAGTTTCTATATTCTTTATATGTTAATCTTTATTTTTCTTTAATTTTTTTTCTTTATTATATATTTTAGATGTATCTTCTTCTTATAATATCCTCTTGTCTACTCTGTGTTCTCTCTACCCCTACATCTTGTGATGCTCTTTATCAATTAGATGGACTAGCTTCATGTGCTCTACATAGATCCTATCAGAACTATGAGACCTATGGATGTGCTTGTTCAGAAATTAGTCCTAATAACCCAGTTGATGATATTGATAGGTAGGTCAATTGGTTAATTTAACTTTGTGATACACGTTTGGTTTTTTGGTCGAAGTTCCCAAAATTCGCGGGAGCAATTGGAAACCGGAAGGTTAGAGCACAGTTTAATTACGGTAAAATTAATTTTTGGTTTTGTTGCTGATTTTATTCTAATCCATTGGGTTTGCGAACAAATACGAACAAAATCAGGTCATGGAAACTCAGAAAATATTACTTAACGACTCGATTTCCCTTTGCTTAATTTAAGTACAATCCTTCTAAAGCTTTGGTTTTATCAATATTTCTGTTTGAGAACTTTTATTGAATTACCGTTTTTGCCATTCTTATTCAACATTTTGTAAGTTTCTTGAATAATTAATTTACTTTTCCCAAAGGCGAAGTTTTTAGCCACAATTTCAATTATTTATCCTAATAGAAACCTTTATTTATTCATTGAGCAAGGCAGCTGCAAGCGTCTCCGCGGCAACCAAAACCTTTTGTTTTTGATTAAAATTATAAAGTAAATGAGTAAGACGTTCTGAGAATATAAGGGGTCCTGCGAGGAAATGACGTCATTGGGTTACTGTAATTAGCAGTCCATATCAATGGATCACGAATTCTTGTGAAATTGAGCATGTGTAGTCGGTTTTTGAGCGATACATATACCTTGCAGGGGTTTGTTTTGTAGTTAACTATGTTTAGACTTGGGAATTAAACAACTTTTAAGTTATACAAAAACATTTGTATAACTAAGAAATATAATTTTGTTATAAAATAACTGAATTTCTATCTGCCAATTCGTCTTCAAAATAATTGTTATTCTAGATGTTGTCAGACCCACAACAATTGCTACAATAAACTTCTCTCATCGGAAACCTGTAAGAATCCCGAGACTCCAGAATACTGTAACTACCAATGGTCGTGTTCATCTAATTCACAAAGCCCTATTGTATGCTATCGTAAGTTAGAGTAAAATACTTTATTTTATAAAAAGTTACTTAGAAGCACGGAAAGGGATTAGCGCTGAAACATATTTGTAGCTTTTCTATAGTCGGCGGACTAATCGCTTGCAAGGGATTACGGTACGAACTGCAAATGTATTAGTTTATTAAAGTAATTAGAGCAAATCTATGTTCTAATTTGAATTTATGAAACCTTTAGCTCCAAGCGATTCGCCCGCCGACTATAGTGTTTGATTAACTTATACCAGATACTTGAGACACCCCTATAGTCGACGGCAAATGTTTATGCTGGTTAAAGGTCTGGGCGCTCTATTGCCGGCGCGCAAATTCAAATAATTCGAATTAACCAAATCAGTCAATGAAGAAAAACGTATTTTTTTATACGAATATGATAATAAAACAATATGTTTTTATAAAAATAGTTATTATACAGATATATCAATATAGAATATACTTGGGTTTGATCAAAAATGTCCATTTAGCATGATGAGGAGCCTGCTCAAAGAATTCAAGCCCAAATCACGTTTATAGCTGCTAATGCTATCATATTTTTTTGTTTCTTATACTATTGTAACGACTGTCAATAATTTAAGAGAAAATAACATAAAAAATAGAAAGAATAACGATTTCACCTTGTGTTAATAGAATATTTCGTTCCAAATTCTGCATTTGTGCGCGCAATAGCAAAGATCTGACCCATTGCGTTTGCAGCTCGACCGTACCCCCCTGCATAAGCCTTTGCCGTCGACTATAAGTATCTGTATATCGTACAGTGTGCGGACAAATCGTTTGCAGCTAAAGGTCTAATAAATTAAAATAGAGCATAGATTTGCTCTATTTACTCTAATAAGTTCTTATAAATTTGCAGTTCGTAACCCATTGCAAGCGATTAGTCCGCCGGCTATATTCACTATTGATTGTGAAAGTATTGTTAGATTAGTTTAAATACTAAAAGTTGCACTTTTTACTAAGAATTCAAGTACAGCATAGCAAAATAATATATATAATAAATAAACTAACCGACTATGCAACCTTGGATAACTGAATGTAAACTGATTTGTATTTCAAATCTTTTGGAAAAGAAATATCTCAAAGAAAACATTTCCATACACCTGGGAAAGAGAACCTACGACTAATAGAAAAATAGAATGAGAATGGACCTTTCAAACAAATGAAATGTTTCTAGAAGGCCGCATGATCGGCTATGTCATCATTGTGTACTACAAAGTACAAGTGTTGTCGGTTACGAAACGGCTATTTTCGACTAAGCCAAACCATTTGATAGTGCAACGAAACGAAAATAGTCCTAGGCTAAACTATTCTTTTTTTCATTTTTGAGATTAAAACTAAAAAAATTCTATCAATGAACTCATATTTTATATAGTCCATAAGAAAAAGAAGTCTGCAGTGCGCGGTGTTGTGTAAGATTTGTAAAATCGCTGGTTTATGTGTAATGTGTAAGATTTGTAAAAGACAAATACGCAATTGAGGAAGCCTATGTATACCACCGCGCCCTGTGGTCTTTTGTTTGTTATAGACTATACTTATATCGTATCTTGCAAGAGCATATTGTACTCATTGATGTGATTTGTAAACTAACTTCACTGTCTGTAAAATGACTGTTGATCAAAAGAAAACTCCATGGGTTGAAAATTTGGGATCCAACCAAAATAAAATTGAACACGGCGGTTAAATTAGACACAGCCTTTGCAAAATAGTACGAAACGTTAGTTTTTTCAACCAAAGAATTTGCAAAATCGTTAAATTTAATATTGAAATGCGATATTTCAATGACAACGTGCCACTTATCTCAAAAGGCACGTTTATGTTTGCATTTGCAAGCTGTCTATTTCAAATGAAATGGTTCATAAAACGACTAAAACGGAACGACATAACCGTAAGTTTGAGGAGAAAAATTTATTGGTATCAAAACGACCAAATCCGGGAACTCTTCTTAACAATTGGTTCGAACTAGAATTACGAACTTTCCAAATACCCGGTTATCGGTACTAACTGTTTAGTGGGATATCATTAATACTGTACGAAAGAAAAAAAATCAAAGAACATTTCAAAACCTATCGCTGGAACGAAACGTTCACCAAGAACAAGGAGTGCCTCTACAGCTAGTCAAACCATCAATGGTATTCAGTTCTCGAAAATAGACACTTCTTGTGTTTGCTGAACTGGTTTTCAATCAAATAACATAAAATTTATTCTGAATCGTGAGATCACAAGGAGATTTATATCTCGCTGAATTAGTTCTTCCATTTCTTTGGATTGTTTCGTGCTAGAGGCATCCATTTCACACCAATTTCTCCAGCGCTTTCGGCCGCTTTTCTAAGATCATCAGCCCACTGAACTGATTTTGACAAACATCAAATAAAATGTAGGGCTGCAGACCTAGAGTTGTTAAAGTTGTTAAAAATGAAGACCTCACCGAGTTTATGTCCGCAAAAGTAAATGTTTCCAAATTCGATGAAAATTACCATTTACACCCCTATGGAGGTACGAATATTCAGCAAACGAAAACTCAGTAAACGAAAACTCAGCAAACGAAAACTCAGCAACGCGAAAACTCAGCAAACGAAAACTCAGCAACGCGAAAACTCAGCAAACGAAAACTGGTTACCGGTCCGGGCCGGCATGAGCTGTGGGTTTAACTGCGATAGTAGGACAAAATATAGCAGATTATGTTATATATATAGTTTTTCCATAAAATAAAGTTGTTCCCATCCCATTGTTATAAATGTTCTTGTTTTTTGTACAGAACATATTTCATTTATATTTCTTATTTTACATTTTATTCTTTATATTTTTATTAACAATGGCCGGTCCAAGTATGAAAAAGAGCGTTTCTCTGCCTAAATCTAAGCCAAAAGTAAGTTTATTCCCGAATTAACGGCATTATATTTAGTTAAAACAAAGAGAAACTACAATATGTACTAATTATAAGAGTTTTATATATTAAACATATCTCTGTCACGCGCTTTAGGAAAATAATACTGAATTAGGTATGCGGGACTTACCGTACAGCACGACTCGCCGCGCCCTAACGCAAACGGGACCGAGCAAATTCAAATGGTTAAATTTTGCGGCTAAATTCCTGTATTAGCTTACCAAGAAGGTTATGTTAATTTATATATCTTTGGAAAGGCCATAGCTCAATCTATGCGCTTCAGTTTTTTCGAATGATTCGGTTCAAGCTTTCCAGAGAAAAGTTAGCTTTAATTTGAAAATGGTAGCTCAGTCCTTTAACACCACTGTCTCTGTTGGCGAGTCGTGACAGTGGCCTAGCCCACCCTGATAGGGCTACAGTTACAGTTAACAGCCCGAAATCGGGGTTACTGAGCCATACATTAAACATTTCAGTACGGGCCGACGGGCCAAGACCCTTTTAGATTCGGGATATAGGATTATATTGGCATCATAACTATAAAGAGAAAGAAATAATGGCAATAGATAATAAATGTAATATTATTTGCAGCATCTTCGTCCAAAAAGAAACAGACCTCCGACTAATAAAACTAAAAATAGCAGTTTTTCCTGTTGTAAAAAGAAAGAGGAGAAAAATGAAGGCAAAAACAAAAGCTCAGCTAAAAAGGTAATAGACTATTATTATTATTATTATTAATATTCCATAAATATAAAATATTATTAATAATATAAAACATTACAGTCTAAACCAGCCACTTCGCTATTGGTAAAGGTAGCTCCACCCCCTGCTTCCACACAAATGGGACCCCCTAGACCGTACCAAACAGTAAGTTAATAAGGATGCCGTGAACTAGATGAGAGCTACCTACAAAATGGTTAAGCTATATATAGAGTTCTACACGTTAGAGATAGGCTCGGCTCGGCATCGGTGCAAGTCAATGTTGCAAAATGGGCCTCGCCTCGCCAGGCCTGGCCTGACCCGCTTGGCGATTTGCAGGCCACGGTTGCAACTAAGCACGGCTCGGCACCGACATATTCTCTCTACGGAACCTGTGGATTTAGTTGTCTTCTTATTCTTTTCTAAAATTTAAAAAAAACGCAGTGTGAACCAGTATTGGTTAATAAATTAAGCAACAAACTCAAGTTGGTTAAAGTTGTTTTTACAAATTTAAAACCGAGGTCTCAACTTTGAAATAAACTAACATATTGCAGAGTAAACCTGCTCCATTGACCTTGAATGGTCCTGCAGCGATGACTGCCGAGCTGTCCACGCCCCCTCACTCGGCGAGGATTACTGTATCCAAGCCAACGATGGAGAGCCAGAAGATAGTGCCGGCCCCAATGGATGTGGATAAAAGGGCCAAGGTAAGGGGCGGAGACAGCAAACGAATAGCAAACGAGAATATTCCAGCCCAGCTGCATGGATTCTCAAAAAGAATCAAGGTGGGTTACTGTAGGCAGGTGGAGCGCGGCTTCTTGAATAAAGTGTAGTTGACGTGAGGCAGCTTATCCGCAATACTCAAGGTTCCATACTCTGCCATTACTCAATACATTTGTTTACAGAAATCCGCCAGAAAGTCGGTTCCATTTGAGTCGGAAAGTGAAAGAGAAATGGTTAAATCAAGAAAGCAAAAGAAACATCAAGAAGTTGTAAGGGGCGGGGCTTAGTATCGGGTTTCATCTAACTTAAATATCGATTAATTTACTGTCAGATTAAATACCAAAACCAATCTGGCAATGTGCCAGTTTGAGGTAGTGGCTATAGCTTAAACCTTTTTATAACAGCTTGTCTACGTCTCGAACGGACTATTCACACTAACATTCTAAGCTACAGTAACCCGCTACCTACTTAAACTACTGTATTTTCAGATTAAGAATGAACCAAAGATGGATTATCCGAATCCTGAGTCTCCCAAAAATGCAGGACAAACATTGGATTCGAGCCAGCAGGAGCAGAGTCTAAACATTAGGAAGTAAGATGTGCAGGTTATTGTAGGGTTACGGTATTCTTCTAGAATTACTAAGAATGGATGTGTTATTCTAAAATGGAACTATGAGGAATCGTATCCGGTTGGAATGAACGCGCCTTCCACAATTCGGGATGTTATTAATTCGAAGCCTAAAATGTAAGTAGATAAAAACTGCATGAATGAGTAACTTATAGTCAGCGCCAAGAGTAATGAAGTGTAAAGAATTCAACGCTCGTCTGAGCCCCTTTTGCGAGCACCGCGTCAGCATCTGGCAGCTACTCTCCGTTAAGTACTTTGCAAGTACGCGCGTGCAATTTGCCTGCAGGTGCAGTGTTAAAAATCCTAGAACTACGCAAGTGACACTCCATTATTTCTCTCGGCGCTGACTATAGCAAACATTTTATAAACAATTACCTACTGGCAAGGAATATTCCATTGGAGGGTTTCAAACGGACTAGGCCGGTGCTTTTAAGAGTAATGAAACTGGCAGAACGGCTGCTTTTAAACCACAAACTTCATGTGATCAGCGGAAAAATTTTACTCTTGGGCAACATTATTGGCTAATTTTTAGAATACATAGTATTAGTTATAGTGACCCGACCATAGCCGAAACGTTATATTTATCCAAATCTCAGCTTAGGCTAGAGTTCTAAACTATAATAATTAGATATATTTATCTATATTTGCAGCATTGATGGATCAAGTACTAGTGAAAGAATAAAAGAAACAAACCCAACGGTTGAGATATCGGTAAATAACAAAGCCGAGAAGGGGGTACCGCCTGAGCGAAGGCGGCGTTCTACCAAAAAAGGATAAAATGCTATGAATTATGATTTTGTATCTGGGAAATGAGATGAGTCTTTAACCTAACTAATCTAATGTAATATAGAATAAGGGTTAACAGCTATGATATATCTATTCTTTTAAAATGAAAATATATAAATAGTAGTAATAAATGGGTTTTCTCAGTTCTTAGTAATCCAAACACGACCGAAGCCAGTTGCCGTAGTATAGGAATGCCAGGGCGAGTACCCGGCCGTTTCAATACTACTCCGACTGGGTAGCTTAGCGGTTAGAGCATTCGTCCAGCCCTAGACATTTTGCAAAAGGTTGCTCTGTGGATTTGGTGATTATTGTTGCTATAATATAAGTTATATTATTATAGAAATGGTTGGCCAAATACTCGGAATATTGCTGTATATGCAAAGAAGGCTAACATTAACAATGATGTAATCAAAAACAATTGAAATAAATAATCTGCTAGATAATCTTGTTCATCTTGTTCAGCCTAGGCATAAGTTGTCAGTGGGCGGAGTTTTGGTTAGTATAGCCATAGTCTTTCATTTTTGGTCATTTTTTCTGTTATTTATATCATGTTTAATAACTTTTCAAGCATATTAATCTTAAATAACAAAATTTTAAATGATTTTTTGAGTATACCGTGCCTTTAAGGGCTGCGGATATTCGTCCAACTGTCCGGGGTCCATGATGTTAGGGTTCAACTGTTGTCTATATTACATGTAGGGTGGGCAAACCTAAAATATATTAAACACCAGTTTACCGGCAACTTTCCATAACAAGTTTATCTATAAATTTTCCAAAACGGCACCGTTTGCCAACTCTAATTCATTTGGTAGAGATTTCAAGCCATGATGTTACAGTCAATACTCTATGTTAGTCTGAATGGAGTCGCAGGCCGCTTGTTCTGACAATGACGTCTAAACTGCGTTAAAGCAAGAAACACAGATGATATCCGTCTCAATCATTTAAAAATGAGTAACCGCATAGAGAGTACATTGCTAAAAAAATCCACGACCAAATTGAATGACGACCATTTTTCGATTTCTAGCAAACGGTAGACAATATATTAATGATACAGATCAATGTAATGAGAATCTGAATAGCAAAAGCCGATTGGGGCAGAAATATATTGAGAAGTACTCTTTTGGATGTATAGACAAGCCAATTGATGATGCTGGTTAAGAATCCATAGAAGAAGTAATTCTTTGTCGCCAACAATAAAATGCGGAGGAAACCTACTTCAGTAATTGTCAATTATATGTTAAAATATTTCAGTTATGGTCTCGCTTATTGTAAAACTTACGTGAATACTTAATTACATGATTAAAGCGTACACTGTCGTCGATCCTCAATTCGAATCTCAGAACAGCAGTTACACTTTTTATAATTGTTCGGCGATGATACTGAACCGGTAGTGCAGTGAAAATATCTAATAGCCGGTGCCTAAACCTATTTTATTTCAAGGCTGGGTAAAATCCGACAGGTCGCGACCTGTCGCGACGGGTCGGGTCGCGACCGGTCGCGACCGGTTTT
>JAQGAV010001579.1:0-20070 GCA_034691345.1 Phasmarhabditis papillosa
AAAAATAACAAAACATAATGGTTCGGGGTGGATTCGAACCCGCGACCTCTCGCTCCATAGTAAAGGTTTATCATTAAACTTATTAGCTACAGGCGGCTGACTGCCCGGCCAGGCCCGGCCCAAGATTGGGAACCCAGGCCGGGCCGGCCGGGTTAACAGCTCTGAGTGAAACACTTACGTTTAGATAAGAATTAATTTAGAATCCTTATAAACTGAGACGCGATAATATTGTTTGTAGAAAATACAATACATAGAAGCTCTAGTTTAAGAATATGTTGGCCTAAAGTATTTATTTTAATGAATGGGCTTTTACAGTATCACATCTACTCAATAGTTTGTTAAAGTTTGATTATTTAATTTTTGGGTGGCATTTAGGTTATTGTGTAATTTCAGTATTGCTGGTAGTCCCATTTCCCCAACTGAACAGCCTTATATCTTCTTAAACTGGTGGAATATAGATATTTTCTGCTATTTTTCACACCATTTTATTACAATTCCACCAATTAGCTACATAAATGCAGCACACGAACACGGTCAGTTTTAGAATAAAACGCTTTAAACCAGTATAAAAACAAATGCCTTTGTATATAATTGTTTCAACAAAAATATCATTTTATCATTTTCTTTAGAAATCTGTATGTGTTGTAAACATTTGTTTCTGTTTCTTCATAATATGTTAAACTTAGGTTGTCTTGTTATGGGCACCTTCATTACTGAATGGAAACCCGGGAACGCTATCTGCCGAGAAATTCTCAAAAGTGATGAATCAGCATTGGAAGTTGTTGACAAACTGGTGGAGTTGGCCGAGTTTTATGGATTCGAAGGGTGGCTGATAAATATTGAGAATCAGATTGAGGTACTTGAAATAGTGGGTAAAAATAAATAATGGAGAGTAACATTTGAAAGGACAAACCGTTTTGAAACATTTAGTCTATCGGTTACATATGCTTCTACTTTTATTTATTACTACCTTCTTCTTTCTAGCCTGCTTCTATTCCTAGACTACTTATGTTTGTCTCCCAATTGACTTCCAGTATGAAGCTACGTGTACCTCATTCTCGTGTTGTGTGGTATGACTCGGTCACTCATGCCGGTAATCTACACTGGCAGAATCAGTTGAATGAAAAAAATAGGTAAATAGATAGTTTACACGTTATTAAGTTATCTGGTAATGAACAATTGCAATTTATTTATGCAAAAATTATTTCTGAATTATACATAAACCTTATTTGAATTCAGTCTAGTAATTAACGATCTCGAATTTGTTTTTCTCGTGAATTTAGATAAATTATCTTATGCTTCGGTCAATTGTTATTAGTCGTAAATGTAAGGGGCTTTTATGCTGTTTATATTAGCTTACTTAGTGCACAACAGGAATAGTGTGAACTCCTTAATTTTTTTTAAACATATTATTTCTCAACTCGGGTCTGGCTCTTGCACCAATTTCCCCTTTGAAATATCACCCCTACTGGCGCATAACACTAACGTTCTAGGTTCTACAACGAACAATATCTAATACAATACCTATATTATTCAGAAATGTTTAGCAAATTCTACGATGCTTGTGACGGAATCTATCTAAATTACAATTGGAATGAGGCTATGCTGTTAAACTCAGCCGATCTCGGAAGTCTAAACAAAATTTTTGTAGGAATCGATTGTTTTGCAAGAGGATGTGTGGGTGAGTTGAATTAGAATAGTTAACTGTTATGACGTATGGTTAGAAATACAAATAGTAAATGTTTTAACACATTTAAAGAATAGTGCTCCTAAAATAAATTAATATTTTGCATTTATCCGTCACCTGTTCTAATTGTGTGGAGCTTTAAAATTGTTATCTTCTTTTTAAATGTTTTATTACTTTGCTATTAAGGGCCGATCCGTCGGTTGCGTACAATGTTTTCTTGTCTCCGGTACTGTTCTTCTTTCTGGAGAATTACTTTTACAGGTGGTTGGGACTGTCATAAACCCTTTTCTTTACTTCACTTTCTACGTTATTCTGTGGCTCTTTTTGCTCCTGGATGGATTGCCGAGAGAAATTCGGACAAAGATCAGATTGAATACGGGTTAAGGTGAGAAACATTAGAAATTAACTATTCTTGAAAATTAAGCAAATATTTGTTGCACTTAATATTCTCATAGTTTCAGGCTAGCTATACTTTATTTTAGAAAGAAGTTTTTACTATTTTAGTATCATAAACAAACAAAATTTGCCAATAACACTTTATCAGGTGTTGAGTAATTAAAATAGCAATTTGAAGTTCTTTTTTGCTACGGAAAAATTTAATATATCGATTTAGATTCTGGTCAAAACTTGCTAAATATGTATCGAATCGCCCGATTTGTGATTTGTTCAGCACCGACTTCCATACAGGATATAATAACGAAAAGCAGGTAGACAATTTTAAATATAACATTCCTGTGATATTTATAAAAATAAGATGCCACTTTTGTACTAACTAAATAAAAAACTAGAAATTTTGTTAATCAGCGTTGCCATTTATTGTATTCACTTGTTTTAGTGGTATTCAATCGGGAACAGTTCTCTTCAACCTCACTATACAAACGATGACAACATGATACCTCATAACTCGGGAGAGGGGATTCTCATTAAGAAGATTGGAAAACAGAAGTGAGCTTAGAAATAAAGAAATTGTAACTTAAACTAAACATGTTTATATTCTTAATGAAAAGAATACACTACTGAATTATTATTAGAAGTAATTGTACTGCTAACTAGAACACTTAAACGTTCTCTTTTGATTTTCTAATTTGATTTCTGAGAATGAAAGAAGAATAGCCAAGTTTTCACTTTGTACTATTTCTCACCCAACCGTTTTTACAAATTAGAATTGGAATCTTTCAGATTATTTGTCCTCAATCTTGTTCTGGAAGAAAAGGCCACAATACTTCTGAAGTCTTCCTATCTAGTGACTCTTTTAATAAACAATGAAGAAGTTTCATCACAGAAATATGAAAACGGACTACTTAGAGCCGAAGTTCTGCCAGCAAATATTGTAGATTTGTCTGTATTTACTACTGTATCTGATACCGTTATTCAGTTTTGTTCCATAAAAACGAACTAAAATTGTTTACAGTTCTTGTATAAAGGAAATTAATACGTATTATTTTTTTCAAGTAAATTGATTTTTGTAAATGTCCTAATTGTGTGGTTTGAATGTAGGGGATAACTACAAAGTGTAGAGATTAGTTTTTGTAAAAGTTGATTCAGAAAGATTTAAATTCGTGATACCTCGGCTGTTTTATCTTCTTATGGTAATCGCCGAGAGTAATAATGGAGTCTCACTTGCGTATTGTTAGTATTTTTAACACCGCACCTGCAGGCCAATTGCACGCGCGTACGTGCAAAATACAATATTGTAGGGAGAGCAAAAGGGGCTAAGATGATCATTGAATTATTTACACTCCATCATTACTCTTTCCGCTTACTATATCTTCTATTTGTCTGTTTGAGCTTTAAACACTAAATGTGTTAACTGTGTGAAACAATAAAACTAAACCTATTTAATAGCTATTATTTATTCCTCCACTAACATTGACTACTAAACCGGTAAAAGCGATAGGTTCATAAATAGTTTGGCCCACAGAGCCTTAAAGTTTAAATATCGGCCTCAAAGTTCATAAGTGTTCTCAAACTAGACTTTTTTAGGTTAACAATCAAAATTATGAAACAACAATTAGGCTAATAATTGAAACCGACCTTTAAACTACAATATTTACATGATACGAATATATTTGGGCAACAAGAATATGAAAATCAATATGTTATTTAAATAGGAAACTTTCATTAACACTAAGGTGGATAATTCGGTGTGGATTTCTTAAATTGTAATATAATAAATGTTAAGTGAAATGGGGTTGCGAGACAAATAGCAAGAAACTTTTTATGTCCGTCTATTTTAGGGATCCTGAGCGAAGAAAGGCTTAGAGTCTCTGAAATAGTAAATGATTAGATTATTAGAGGTACATCCAACTTATTTGCATTAAAAGAGATCGTTATAATTCAATATAATTAATGATACCAGTAATTTATTTAGTCTATTTAGCTTTAAGCTGGAAAAGTAATGTTTCAATGAGATAGAAGATTATATAGCAACATCGGTAATTCAATATATGGTATTTTAGGCATGATTTATATTTACTGACAACATACCTGTTTAACAGAGTATGACATACTTGACATACAGGAGCAGGTCTTCTGTTATTACCACTAGCAACAGTTTGTTTAACACAATTAACACAGAAACCTTTGCCGCAATGAAGACATCTTAAAATAATATGACTTATAGAGAACATATTACCAAAGTAACTCATATTTTATGGTTAAATATTACTTTTTCTTACACGAGGTCTCTCATTTGTTTGTTGCAATAAAATGTGGTCTAGAATAAGTTTAACGGGACCTACCTAGGCTTTGGTTTTAACTTTGCCAGACTAGTGGAACAGCCAGAACAGTTCTCTATTTCATCTTCCCACTGCCATCGAACCTCCTGAGGTATTAATTTTGGTATAGGATTAATCTTATTAGTAATAGTTTATTTGAAAATACAAAACTGCCAAAATACAGGAAGCTAGCCATTGGTTAAATAATTTTTGAACAGTTAAGACGAAATGCTGCAGTCTCTTGTGAGTCTGTTACAAAAGTTGTCACATTGTTAATATTTAATATTGTTACCTGTTCGGACTGTCTTATTTTTTCTAACTGAATCTGTAGACTCTGAGATAGCTTCACAAAGTCTTTCTGTACAATTTCCGAGTTATCCAGTTCCATTTGTAGCGAACTACATCTAGCCTTGTAGTTCTGTGCAGTAATTTCTACTGCTGCACGTTCGTTTTGAACCTAAACATAGTGGAAATAGGTACATTTCTACAAAAATTGTTTTTCATTGGGCTGTATCTTCCTCTTTTATGTTTTACATGTATTGTCAAAAAAACAGTCGTAACTCGGCTTAAAATAATCGTAAAGAATTCGATCTACATATTTCAACTTAGTATTACTAGCCCTATAGATTTAAACATTAACATCGAAAATAAATTTTTGAGTTTACAGTGCGTTTAAAGAAAAGTTAGTTGTTGTTTGATGCTATCAATTAACCTGAGCAACTTGAGCCTCTAATTCTGCAACTGTATGTTGCAGATCCCGTATTTGTCGTTTGTGTTCCTCACCCATTTGAACTGCAGTACCCGCGGTTGTTAACTAAATTAGCAAATATAATTAAGTTACTAATATAAAATGTTAACCATTAGACAGTTAGTATTTACTAATTATATTTCAAAGAAGATGTATTTCGTTTAAGTTAATTGAATTTTTATTGTTTGAGTCAACATCTATGAATGTTATAAAAACTTTAAAGCCAATCTTTCACATTCCAATATTTAATTTCTATGAAATTAATTAAAGTAATTTATAACTCACTTGACTATTGGCTATTCCTAATTGTGTTTGTAATTCGTTTACTTGTCCTAGAAGATCCCGTTCCAAGCCCTCACGAGCCCTCCTTTCCTCATACAGTTGCTCCCTAAAGTAAAACATTTTACTCATATTATTTATATTCGGTTGCTATGTATCCAATTTGAGTTTACAAATTATACAATCCAACTCAAATTTGTGGTTTTCGCACTTCTTACTGTAACATTTTTTACAAAAATTACAACATTTGGCGAGCAATGGATTCATAAGCATTTAAGTAGTGTTCACAACCACGACAGCGACGGCGTCGTTTCCCATACAAATGTAAAATTCAAAATGATTTGAATTTACCGACGGCGTCCACTGCAAAATGTCGGCCGTGGTAGTTGTGAACACCCTTGTCTAAGCCGTCGCCGTGGTGGTTGTGTACAAGCATTTAGTTACCTTAACAAGGCGTTATCATCCCTTAATTCCATTTCAACATGTTGTTTTGCTGATTTTAATTCAATAACTTCTTCTCTGAAATAAATGAATTACAAATGTTTCAAAAGTGATGCTCACCTCATTTGAAGACACATAAATTGTAATTGTCCCACGTCGTCGGGGAATTCTATTGGTTCGGCTCGCATCTCTTGTGCTGTTGTTCGATTTGCACCGAGTAGTTTCTGAAAATGAACTGTTTTGGTAGATTTGTACAGTATCTGTTACAATTCTACGACGAGCAGAACCACATATTAAAATAATTAATTAATTTAAAATAGAGCCTACCGCATATTTATCTGCCAACTCCTTGTACTCTTGTTCCGCAGTTTCTTTGTTTGTTTGAAATTCTTCAAACTTATCGTTTGTCAGCTTTACAAATTCCTCATGTTTCAACAATAAGCTTTCTAGTAACTTTTCTAAGTCTGTTTTCTGTTTAAAGGCATCTTTAGCAGCATCCTTGTTATCCACAGCTAACTTAAATATATAACATAACAATAGTAAACAAACAATCCTTACCTCGTTCATTTTTCTTTCTAGTTCGAGCCTATATTCTCGCTCATTTGAGAGATCCGATTCGTACCTATCTGATAGACCTTTAATCGCTTTTATTTCTTCGTTGAGGCGTCGCTCGTTGTCCTAAAATATTTAACTTTGCTAATTTATAATGCGACGGTGTATGTTTCTACAACGGATGATGCAACAGGATTTCTCGCTTTTAATGAACATATGAAACATTTACTATCCTTTGTCACTAATAGTAGCTAGTTTAGAATGGGGTCTTTTCTCTAATTATAGCATTACTATATTATGTTATTACTACCTGCATAATTGTAAGATTAGTTTCATAATTCTGGCACATTTCGCACGGCAGAGCATGGTTCACCGAAGGAGACGCGGGAGCCGAAAAGGCAGGTGGCGACATTCGTGCCTAAACATTAACTATTTAGTTATAAATATTAATACCATAAACAAACCAGATAAACTAAAAATTTTAATTGGTATTATTAAATGATCTGTGCTATCGGTGGTTTGTAATTTCCTTATAATAGGAAAGGAACTACAAGAATACTGTTCGACCGATTGATATGTTAGCATCTTCTATGTATTCTGTTACATTAGACCATGAAAGACGGTAAAGTTGATGTTTACCTATAACAATTATGTGAAACATTTACCTTTTCTCCTTCCTCGGTAGTTTCTGTTATATCGATCTGTGGAGTCTCTCCATCCTCTACTGCTGAACTCATTCTAACTGAAATAAAGAAAGTTTAAAGCAAAATAAATATAAGGTTTGTTAACAGTTAAATATTTTTCAGTTAACACTACACAATATATTAAACGACATATTAAATATGTTAGTTTGCTAAATTAAGAAACACTTCGAAACTGTATGTATGATGCTATGCGTATGGAAATATATATAACATAAAGTTCAATTACCTTAAAATAACTAACTATGTTTGCTAATTGAGTTGTGCTTGTATATGTTAGGGTAATGCACAATTTAGCGTCCCAATAACGATTGTCTGACCCAATAACAATCTATGTCTCTAACACTCTCGTAGAGAAAGAGAGAAGGCCATTGATGTTTTCCAATTGAAAACTATATTAAAATTAAATGTTGCAATTAAATTGATTAGACTTTTAATTTGTACAAAAGGGATATAATGTAATTAGGTAATTGGTTTGGGCATTCCAGATGAAGAAAAAATAGTCAAACTACCTAATCTTTGTTACTAGTCGTATTACTCAAGCTGTCAGTTTATAATACCATGGAACTGAGCACCCTTTGAAAAACCGTGAAACATTTCCTTTTCAATTTCTACCTTCTGCACTTGAGCAAATTTTGAATGTTCTTTCAAGTTTTTTTATCTTATTTAGTTTAAATTAGCCATTCATATTGGTAATCAGGTTCATCAAGTATAGGAAGAATATAATCAGAAACATTTAAACGAGCATTGTTTCTGGACAACTAACGGTATTTGAATAAGGTTTTAAACAATACATAATTACTATATTGACAGGATTGAGTAATTCTGTAACAGCAAACATATATGATATCTAGAATGACTGGAAGCAACTAATCATTTCTTTATTGGAACTACATATGTTACTGACATTATTGAGCTTTCTTGTTTAAACAACATTAAATATACCCCTTACTAGGTAGATAAATTCGGTGGGCTTCCCCCAGTATCCTTAAACTCTGCTAGCAATGAAGGAAAAAGTACATAAACTACAAAAGCGACTCCCCTTAACCCAAGTGAACATGTAATCGAATCCGTCCATAACTAATCGTAAGTAGCGTGTCTTCTCCAGGTATATTGTACAATGATCAAAGCAAATATGATAATTTTAGGTTGGAACATATTGCAATGTCTCAGTTTTCTTATAGAGTTATCGGAAACCTTATAGCCTAAGTAGATGTTCGCCTTCTGTTTCCATAAGCCGACGACAAGCATACCTTCGTCTCATGGAATAAGCCTCATATGGGTCCTAAGAAGGCTCATGCTCATACTACATAGAATTAAATAGCTTTATGTTGCATAAGAATAACGCTTTCAATCGTTCTTTGTTGTTAAAATCTTTAAACAACAGAGATACTAATGTTCTATGCTCTGTTATCAGCAGATGAATTCACGTAGTTAAAAGTCGACTAGAAACGAAATCATTTGGGATATTTTATTACTTTTCGCTTGTTTAGATACAATATATGTTAGTCTATCAAATGATAACTTTACAAACAAAATAAAGTTTTAGTTATATATAGACTAGCATCAAAATAAGTGTGAGGATAACATAAGAGCATAATGTGCCTTCACCCAATATTATTTTCGGACCTGGGTTGTTCTGGATGTAACCTGTTTAACGTGTCTTTTTACCCCAAAGAAAATGTCCTTCACAGTAATTAGAAAATAGGCCATTAGGGCCTGTTTGACAAGCATTTTCCACTCCATCGGAGCAAACTAAAATGATCTATTTGTTCTGCTCAATGTTATCTTTTACAAAACTAGAACTAATTTCGAGCCCTTAACCAGCAGACCAAGATAAGACACGAATCTAAAGAGGTATTAAAGTGGAAAAGGGCCATTGAAAAATATATTTTCTTCAGGAATATGTTATTGGTTGTTTCATTATGCCGATTGTGATGCTACTATTAAAAGTTTCTTCTCTATAGTGTAACTGACATCGAACCAAATGTTTTAAGATTATTAGTATTTCACACAAAAATTGTTTTTATCAAATTTAACAGTGTAAATTTCCTCTAGTACCTATACTATCCTATTGTTATAGAATGAGACTTCTCCTCTTATTGGGTCTTCTCTCCATTGGAATTATAGCAGTGCCGCAGACGCTGAATCTAAGAAGCTCGCATTCCAAGAAGTTCAAACTGATTCAGCAAGTCGCTTAGCATTCCTTCTTTCTAAATAAATCGTGGTTTAAAACCATAGTTAACTAGTAAAGTTAATGTTTTTCATATGATATTGCAGATTTTCGTCTCTAGGGTGAAACTGTTTTTTATTAATTTGGTTGTTTTTGTCGGTTGCCACAGGGCTGCGAGGGCGGAGTCCCGTCACTCACTTGTTTGCAACTGCCGCACGCTTTCTGACAAATTTGGCTCCCACATTTCAATTCAAGTTAGACATCTCTTACGAATTAAAAAAAACAATGATAAACAATACTTGAGTGTACTGTACCCGTAACCTTCATATATTGTGTCAAACGTTACTTCTGAACTAGCTGGCTTCAGAAGTTCTTTAGTTTTATTAGACTAAGAGTATATGTGTGAGGAGTTAATCTTAAAAAGTACCGTATATAAACTATCCTAGTCACTAATGATATTATCATTTATCTTACATGATATAGTCAACTTTACAGAGAAGGAAAGCTAGATGAACTTCATTCTCTACACTCTAGAGCTGGTCGACTTATGGTTGGCACACAACCAGTTACCGATATGTCAGACTATTTCTATTTTGTTAATATTACAGTTGGAACACCAGGTAGAAAACATTCTGAACAATTTAAGCCAAATATAAAGTTAAAAAGCTAACAGTGGAAGCATCTGACATGTCTGCTGCCAACATATATGTGGGTTTCATAGGTGGACAGAAAGCATACAGAAAACTTTTGTTTTTTGCGGAGCGCTTTCTGTAAGGACATTTCAGACATTTCCCTTATAACATAAATGGTAATTGGAATATTTACTTTTATTTGTTATAGCACAAACCATCGAAGTTCAATTCGACACTCTTACCTCTGACATTTGGGTTATTGATGGAGTTATTAAGTACGTTATCAAAGCGCCACAGTTTTTTTTTAGTTTTGAAACTACTACCATAGTCAAATCAGAGAACTATAGTTCCTTTTTCGAGATGCATTAATTATAATTAATAACCCTCGCAGGAAATTAATCGCAACATTTCAGCACAAATACGACAAAGCAAGTTTTCCATGAAGATCAATCAAGTAGCTTTGTTATTAAAGATCACGGTAACTACTCTTTTAAGAGTGCATTTACTGGATGGTTCTATTACTATGTTGCCAATGATCATGTCGGAATAGCTAGTAAGTATTGTTATGTAACATTAAAATCTGTCATAACTCTTAATAGATTGAACGTTAAACTAAACTACAAAAATACAAATTACAACTTCTATCAAAAACTATATAAATTGATATTTTTTATCCAAAAGCAGTTTATTAATTAATTTGTACACACTGCATACATTTATTTAGAGGTGGGAAAATTACGAGCGTTAAGTAAATCAGATTTACTCTCAGATCCTTTCACGTCTACCAAATCAACTAAAGCCTATAAAAAACTTTATGCTTCAGACTTCCAAATCGAGCAGCAAGATATTTTAATGGCCACTAAATTCCAGTCCCCAGAAAGCGGTCAACTAGGTCTCGGAGTACCTCAGCCTGGAAAAGGAAAGACTGTAACACCGCTGTCGAACCTAGTAAAACAATGGGATGCACCGCTATTTACTGTATGGTATGATGGAAAGGTTAGTTTAAGAACAGAAAACAATCTTTCTTACTTACTTTACACGTTGCATGGCTATTGCGACGGGTTTCATTATAATATTAGTAAAGTAAACTTCTTCTTAATGGGTATACAGTATACGCATTAAGAAAAAGTATAGGGTATACTCTTAGTTAAACTTATTCAAACGCTATATCAACACAATAATACCGAGTATTTCAATATAACTTAAACATTACAGAAGAACTACTCACATGGTGGTGACGGTGGTCTTATAACTCTCGGTGGTGTAGACACAGTTAACTGTGATTCTCAATGGAATTATACTCCTTTAACTAACATTAATCAGTATTCATGGCAATGGAAAATAAACGGATATACAATTGGAAATCAGAAGGGAGGCAGTAACACTGCATATCAGGTATGAAGGGACAAATGCAATTAGCAATTAAATAGTTAAAGAAGATAATATACCCCATTTCTATTGCAGTATATAAATCATTTATGTTTACTAATTACATTGAATCATTTAGTTTTAGACAACACATATACTATTTAAGGTTGTCGTTGCTACTTCTTCAGCATGGATTGAGGTGCCTGACGACGTATTGAGAAATGTAAGTCAGACATGGGAAAAGTCAATTATTTCTTCTCAATTTCTGCCCTAGCCTTACATTTTTTGTAAATAATTACAATGGTAACTATAAAAAGTTTTCTTTAACAGCTATTTGAGAGTTCTTTTTTTTACATAACCACTAAGCTGCAGACTAGTTTCAGGTCAGCCCGTTGGTCCGGGTCCGGGCTGGGTTCTAACGATTTTTAAATTTGTCGGTGCTGCCCGGCCCGTTAAGTAGTCTGAATGCCATGTCTTAGTGACTCATATAATATTTCAGATCCTATTTGCGACTGGTGGTCGATACGAAAGCAAGTATTATCTGTATATAGTACAATGTTCCACAATTAGTACACTGCCAGATTTGGTAATTAAAGGTAAGTTATGTTTATATAATCTAACTGATAAATGAGTTATTTGTATTCAGTTTTTAAATGCTACAGAATGTTTATTTAGCTCAGACTGGCTTCACTCTGAATATTCCTGCTACACAGTATGTTGTCGATATGGGACTAGATGATGGATGGGTGAGATTACAATTTACATATAAATAGGATACTATTTATAAAACAGTTAGCCACAGCTAAATAAATCTACCAATTAGTAGGAAATGTTTCTTACATATTTATCGGTATAGACAGCCATAGTATACTAGTATTCCGAAATTGTATATTCTAACTTATTGAACTATAGAAGTAAGAGCTATGTTTATTTGAAATGTTTCAGTGTGCTCTAGCTTTTGACTCAACTGATGCCTTTGAATATGAAAATGAGCCTTCTACTTGGATCTTGGGCGATACCTTTATAAGATCTTACTGTAGTCAATATGACTATGGAAACAAGAGAATGGGATTTGCCAAGGCAAAACATGTTTAGAGACAATGAATATATCATTCCTGTGACTCACTAAATACAAAGTTTAAAAAGTTAAAAAGTTTGTTTATTTGTTTACGAAACACGAGATATAATATGTTTGGAGCGAAGAAGTGAGACGAGGGAAGTGGAACTTTATAGCACATCACTCATGGAGTAGAGGCAGTGAAAGAGAACAAATTTGCAAGAATTCTTTCTTCGGGGGGATCCGAATCATCGACATCTAACTTATGAGGCAAGGCTTCTCGTTTATCGTATGAAAGAAAAGTCAATTTCGGCCTTTAAATCGTTTCTTTTTAACCTAAATGAATGATAGATATGAAACGAGCACAAAGCTGTGAAATGGTGTGTTCTTTCTAACGTTTCAAGCCATGTTAATAACCGTATAGCAGCTTATATACAAATCTTCATCAGGTATTTATTTCAAATCATGAAATATAACAATTAATTCATATAATATTATTATTATTTTTGTAAACACACAATTCCGGCTGGCAAGAGTTTAGTTAAAGGCTAATGGTAAGGCAGAGAACAGGCAGTATGGCAGTTAGAACAATACAACATTTGTATTTCATAAAAGTTTTGTAGAGTTTAGATTAGAATATATAAAAATGATATCTTTAGTGGGTATATGTGGGCAGTGATGTATGAAAATTCAATAGAAAATAATCGATATCAGCAGATTTATCGATTTTTCTGGCAAACTCTGCAACGGGAGACGCGGTCCTTAAGTCCACCGGCCTTTAAAGTCTGCGACATGGGCTTGCGGAATTGCTTGTCCTGAAATAAAATATTCGATATAAACTGGATATGAGATAAATTCATTATATTACTTTCTCAAGTTCTACAGCTTTATCTATCAACAACTCTGATTAACCAAAATATTTCCTATTTTGATTCATAGTCTGATTGGTTTTATTTTCACATTAAAACCAAGCCATAACAAAAAACTGATAATTTTGTCGAAGTTTATAATTCAACTATTTCTCACCTTATCGACAATAGAAAGCCAGAATCCGTGGTTGGTAGCATAGTAGTTACAAGTTCCTCTGCCATGGCATTCAATGAAGGGAACTGCACGGAACTCCTCCATACATGAACCGGGAGACTGAAGGTTCTGTCCGGTACCCTCTGCACCAGCGGCGGTGTGCTAAAACATTTGAATTACGCAAAATATTTTTACCCGTTGTCAAGCTGAACTGAAAGATGGTAGACTTTTCGTTTGCAGAAAGAAAAATAACTTTCAATTATTATTGAATATTTTCAACCCTCATTAATGTTTCAGCAGTAGCAACACTATTTGAGTGCCACTTAATATTTAAAAATGTTTCAGACTAACCATAACAAATGAGTATCCATCCCACAATGGATTCCATCCTGCTGGACATTCGGGTACTCTCTGATCTTGAGAATGAACTGCCATTGTCTGAGTAGGAAGCTCACAAACAGCACAACGGGAAATGTAAGGACGAATGGCCGAACCAGTTACCTGTAAATCCGATTAACTAAATATTTCAGATCAAAAAAAGAAAAGCCACTTAGGTTATATTTTAGAGTGTTTCATAATTATTGATTTGTGAATGAAATATATTATTAAAGGCACGGTACACCCAAAATTTGCTTCTTAAATTTATTTCTGTAATCGATAGAGCCTAGGTGCACCTTAGGGGCGGGGTTTATGTAAGGTGCACCAGAACTCCGCCCACAAAACCCTGCGGCAAGTTGCAAAACTCCTAAACTACGTGCTTTTTGGAAAAATTAGCAACATTTATACCATTTTCTTGTCCGATTATTCGCGTAGGTGAACGAACTAAGCCAAATTCGCAGTGCAAATGTGCTTTTGATCAGTTTACGGTCCGTACTCCTCTACAGTAACCCAAATTAGGTGCACCAAAATTGAATATCTTGTAGAATTTTTCTTTTTTTTTTTTTAATTTTTAAAGTTATTTGTATATTTGTGAATAACTTTTCGAGAAGAATAATATAAAAAAGTGAAATAAATTTTTGGGTTTACCGTGCCTTTAAGTGAATTACTCTTATTTTAACAAAGTAAGAAGAATAATTGGATATTTTTGTTAACATACGGGATTCATCATAGGTGTCATTGGTTCTTCTGTACTTAACCAGAAAGAATAATCATTTCTAGATGAGATATGACAGACACTGTTAAGGTTACAGAACAAGAATGGCATGGTGTTAAATCTCTGTAGACATGAGCCGGGTTGTCCTAAAACATTACAAATAATTAAGACTGCACTTTTATAGTTGTGAATGCCTTTGCTGGAAATGTACTGTTTCAAACGTTATGAGTAGAAACTAATTAAAATAATGACAACTGTTATTTTGTTATCTTATTTATGTGTTAATATTTATAACTAACCGAGATCTTGTCCACTGGCGCGTCCATTACCCTGTACATAGAGCAGAGAGTAACCAGTCCAGATTGGCTGTGAATTGTCTGGACAACGAGGAATCTGAAATTTTTGTTTTCATTTCAATTTCATAATTATTACTCAAAGAATATATCTTTATAATTGAACATATAAAACATTTACTATACGAAGACCAGACTCAATCAGAATAGACAAAGATTTGTACATATTCCTCAGCTGGTAATTAAATAACCTAATATTCTTACCTGTGTGGTCTGTGAGTGCTTTGTGATCAAGAATCCTCTGCTTGGGGCCATTGCTCCTCTTGGTCCTGGGTATCCTGGAGTTCCTGGTTGTCCTGGAAGTCCAACTCTTCCAACAGCTCCCTGGTATCCAGGGGTTCCTGTCTCTCCAGGGTATCCTGGTGTTCCGGGTATTCCGGGGTTTCCATCATATCCGCGAGATCCTGGGTATCCGGCCTTTCCTGGTGGTCCTGGAAGTCCGTTATCTCCACCGAGTCCAGGGAATCCTTTTTCTCCGGGATATCCGGAATCTCCAGGCTGTCCAGCCGGACTCTTGAGGCTCTGAGCAGGTGGGGCTGGTGGTCCGGCTGGTCCTTGTCTTCCGGGAAGTCCATCAAGACCGTCAGTACCAGGCTGTCCTTCATCTCCTATAAGAAAACAGTATCAGTGCATATTTGTGAGAAATATTAAATCATAATATACAAATATGCTGAAACTAGAAATATTTTAACCTCTAATAAATCACTTAAATTTTAAATATATTGTATTAAGTTGCAATTCTCAACATACCGCATTCTCCTTCTGGTCCTGGTACTCCTGGCACTCCTGGCAGACCATCATCTCCTCTCATGCCTGGCATTCCTGGTAGTCCTGCCATTCCTCTTTCTCCAGGGTATCCGGGGGCTCCGGGTGATCCTGGATATCCGTTTGTTCCCTCATCTCCGCAGTCTCCTTCAGCACCTGGAAGACCGGGTAGTCCATCGGGTCCGGGCACTCCGGGGAGTCCATCGTGACCGCGCTTTCCGTCAATTCCAACCAGTCCTCTCTCACCAGGTACACCGGGTAGACCTGATTCTCCATGTATTCCTTGCAATCCTGGAGCTCCTGGAATTCCTGGGAATCCAGCTTCTCCCTTTAGTCCGGGTACTCCTGGCTGTCCGTCAGGTCCAGGGTAGCCATCGGGTCCGGCTGGTCCAGTTGGTCCATAAGTGTCTTGTCCGGGCTGACCGGGGAAACCATCGTCACCATTGAGTCCAGGAATGCCTGGAAGACCGTCCTTGCCTTGTTGACCAGGTAGACCAGCAAGTCCGCCTTCACCCTTAAGTCCTGGGTTTCCTTCGCGTCCGGGGAGTCCACTATCTCCGGGGTATCCTTCAGGTCCAGGAAAACCAACATCTCCCTTAAATGTAGAAAATGTAATATAGTGAATGTTGAAATCATCGAGTTTAAATTATTTAATGTTATTTAGGATAACTGAGGTACTGTAAAAAATGTAAATTTATTCTCAGGCAAAGAACATATTTGTAATAAATCCTCTCTGGGGAGTTCAAATAAAATGTTTTATAGCAAAATTTAAAATCTGTTTTAAATATATTTGCAATAACTTACTGGCATTCCGTTGAGTCCTGGCAGTCCTGTGTAACCGTCTTGTCCATTGTTTCCTCTTTCTCCGGGTTGTCCAGGTAAACCAGACTGTCCTGGGAGACCTGGAAGACCGTTTTCTCCGGGCACTCCTGGGTATCCGACTTCTCCAGGGCCTCCTTGACGTCCCTAAATACGAGGTATTATTAACATACTTGTAGTCGATAAGTAAACATTTGGAGGCTCGAAAGATATTTAAAAAATTTCACAAACACTTTGATAAGCAGTTCTAATTTATTGTCAGAATGAAATGTTTCACTAGTGTTTGTGAACATAGAGTTTGTCGTTGACAACCTACCGGTAATCCAGATGGTCCATTTGGTCCATTGAAACCTTCTTCTCCGCACTCTCCTTCAAGTCCAGGTATTCCTAAAAGACCAAATATATCAAAAGTTTCAAAATCTTTAGAACTAAATGTTTTCAACAAAATATATACTTATCTCTAATGGATGCCTAATTGTAATAATTTTACCAATGTTTCTTATTAAAATAATTGTAGATGACGATATACCTGGTATTCCATCGTTGCCCATACGGCCTGGTCTTCCAGCATCTCCAGATTCACCCTTCATTCCTGGCAATCCAGTGGTTCCAGGGAGACCGGGGTATCCAGGGGATCCATCCATGCCTTCATATCCTTCGTTTCCGGGAGCTCCGGGAAGACCTGGTTGTCCGGGGTAGCTGTCTCCAACCTTCAATATTATTATAACTAATTTGTTACATTTGAAAGACATAACGAATGCTAAAACTACAGTAGTCAGGGCAGTTAACAGTTTACAACTTTTAAAACATTTACTTTCAATAACAATTTTAAGATATATATTATTATATTATTTTAATAATATAAAATATAGAAATGTTTTGTTGGGCGGAGAGCCAAGCAGGCCATTTCTAGTGTGCCCCCAGTTATAATCTTTTCAACCGCTTTCCTTTAGTACAAATATTTTAAATCAACTGAGTATTCTTTTCCTTACCTCTCCTTGTTCTCCCTTGTATCCGGGTGCTCCTTCCTGTCCGACTTCTCCGGTTGGTCCTACTGGACCCGGCATACCAACTTCTCCAGGCACACCGGGGTAGGCTAGATTTCCTGGCTCTCCGGGAGCTCCACGGAATCCAGGTTCACCAGAATCACCTTGCTCGCCCTTGAATCCAGGAACTCCGTCCATTCCGGAAAGACCGGGATGTCCATCAGAACCGATTTCACCAGTGATTCCAGGCAGGCCGGGTAGACCGGCTTCTCCCTAAAAATAGGTTGTTGAAATATAATTCTCTCTTATTACAAACACAATCCAAACTCATTCTCAGATTTCTGTATTAAAAAAGTGAAATTCAAAGAAAATTGAAATGTTTCAGATAGCGCAAGTTGTTCAATATATAAAAATGATAATGTTGATGGATACCTCTTCTCCACATTCTCCTTCTTCTCCGTCAAGTCCTCTTTCTCCAGGGGCTCCGGATAATCCAGGGAATCCTATCAAACCATCCTCTCCGGGGAATCCAGGCTGACCGGGAAGACCATCTGGTCCAGTGTATCCGGGTGTTCCCATATCTCCAGGCATTCCACGAGTACCGGGAAGACCGTCAAGTCCGGGGAAACCAGCCTCTCCTTAAACATTTCCTATTTCAGTCTTAAAAAGTAAGAGTAGTACATAATTAAAGATAAATCTTTTTTCGACTTGAAAATAGTAACAGTAAAATAGTCATAGTTTCAAATTTGAACGAACCCTTGTATCCTGGTAATCCGGGCTGTCCAGCACGTCCAACGAAGCCGGGGCGTCCACGCTTTCCATCGATACCAACGAGACCCTATAATATATTTTATAGAAAGAAGGTGTTGGAGTTAACTTGATAACAGTAAATGTTTACGAGATGAGCAAGCAGTGGGCTAAAAGCTTATTATAGTTTAGTTTATAGAAACAAATATTTCGAGAGACAATCATATACTTCATAATTCTAACATTCAAAAAAGTTAAAATCGTAGATTAGAAATTAGATCTTAGCTTACTTTCTCTCCTGGCATTCCATCGGGTCCAGCTGGTCCGTCAAGTCCAGCCTGTCCTACTTCTCCAGGATATCCGGGAGTACCGGGAAGTCCGTCTCTACCAGGGAAACCATCTTGTCCAAGGAATCCTGGTAGTCCTCCTTCTCCTTTAGGTCCGGGGTAGCCGACTTGACCGGGATAGCCGTAACCGGGTTCTCCAGGAAGACCTGTAATTTCAAGAGTATGCAGCATAATCCTTAGATGCAATGAAACATTTGTTTTTAACAATTGAGACTACTTTTTTACAATATAGTTATATCCAAGTAGTCATATTTTTATATTTTACTGCTGTACTTATAGGCTTCGAGATTCTTAGATAACTTTCTTGTTTGCTTCAAATAAAAAGTTGTTAAGTTATTAACAAAGTATTTTACCTGGCTGTCCGGGTAATCCTGGTAGTCCAGCTGCTCCTTCTTCTCCACAGTCACCGTCAATTCCATTAAATCCGACTTCTCCTTGGAGTCCTCTCAGTCCTGGTTCACCGTGTAGTCCGGGGAATCCAGGGAGTCCCTCAACTCCTTTCTCTCCAGGAGAGCCGGGGTATCCATCGGTGCCGCGCTGAAAAAACTTGTAATTTGAAGGGATCTCAAATGGACTGTATTTCAATTACTGTTGTCAGTTAGATTAGACTAATTTATGTAATTTCTCTTACCATTCCGGGTAATCCAGGTAATCCATCAGCTCCTCTCATTCCAGGAAGTCCATCTGGTCCTGGGAGACCAGGTGGTCCCTGCTCCTGCTGGAAGAATCTCTGTGGAGCGGATTCTCCGGGTGGTCCCATGGCTCCTGGGAATCCGGGAAGACCATCGGAACCTCTTTCACCCTTGGGGGCGTTGAATCCTGGCTGTCCTGGGAAGCTGTCTCCGGGTGGTCCGGCTGGTCCGGGTAGACCGAGCTAAACACATGAGAATATATATTTATAAATAGTTAATTACCAGTCCATCGCGTCCTCTCTTTCCGTCGATTCCAACAAGACCCTTCTCTCCTCTGTATCCTGGTAATCCATCGGCACCAGGGAAACCTGGAGCTCCATCAAGACCGGGAAGTCCGGGGCCGCCGGGAAGGCCTGTAAGGCAGAAAAGTAGATGTTTCACAACCTTTGTTACTCATTAATACTGTTTTTTGTGCAGTTAGAACATTCGCATGTCTTAATAAAGGCAAAAACAGCAATATTGTTGTATTCAAATATTTTAGCTTTAACGAACCTGGTGGTCCGCGTTCTCCCTTAAGTCCGTCAAAACCAGGAGGGTTTTCCATAGGTCCAATGATCTCTCCAGATTCTCCCTTTAAACCAGGGTATCCGGGAATGCCGGGAAGACCGGGTGAACCCTAGACATTTATTATTAAGGTATTTTTGTCAACTTTTTGATTTGTGGACATCGATTATTTCTAATATGTGACTAAATAAAGTTTAAATGTTGTTTCTCTCTCTTTTTTACATAAAAGTTATAATATGTTTTTATACTCACAGACAGTCCATCCATTCCCGGCACTCCTGGCTTTCCTGGGTATCCAGGCTCTCCACATTCTCCCATATCTCCATCTTGACCTGGTGGTCCGGGGTAGCCGTCAACTCCGGGTTGTCCGGGTTCACCCTGCAAAT
>JAQGAV010001580.1:0-20070 GCA_034691345.1 Phasmarhabditis papillosa
CTGTTAATGAGTGGAATGCACCCAACAAACAAACGACCACTAGGAAAAATGAAATTAAAATTAAAAGAGCTCGATATAATTCTCAGTAATACCGCGCCAGTCGCAATAAAATATTGGAAGAGTCCATTTGTCTGCATTTGTAATATTGTTATTGTTGTAGACCGACTTCCGGAATTCTTCAGAAGAAGGCGTAGTTCGTCTGACGCCTTCTTCTGTTATGAAGCTTCGCCTCGCATTTCGACTGCGTCATATTTCTAGTTCAATGAAAACGAAAACTAATGAAACTCCTTGCCTTAAAAGATTACTTATTGTTAGTTGAAAACGCTCTTCCGCTCAGCTGCTGAATAGAGTCTGAAATCCCTATCTTCAAAGTATACACTTTTAAAGATTATGCAAAAATGAACTTCGAACATCTTCTATAAACAACTTTATTACATGGCTTCCACTTAATTAAACTTCAATTTCCGAAATAGTCAGCTTGTACTGAATCCTAAGAATGACCTTTCACGCTTAAACGTTCTCGTTGGATAATGAAATGCATTACAAATAACTATTTCGAGAAGTCGATATATTTATTAACTATATTTTCTCCAAATTTGAACGTCACAAGGTATCTATCATTTAACTTGTTCGTTTGGACAAGTTTAAACGCGAAATGACTTTTACAGAAAGAGTTTACAAATGCTGAATCCGAGCTTCTGTTTGGAAACTAAGGAGTTCATTTTTACCTCTTGTCACTTTGTTTTATTGAACTGAACAAACTATCATAAGTTATAATCCCAATAAGATAATAAGATAAGTTCAAACACATATTCTATGACAGAAACTAAAGTGCATTAAAATGAGCTCATTAATCTGCTATTAGCTATGTTACCCGTCAATAGACTTTAAATGATATGTCTTTGCTACTTCTAAACGTCTACTGATTATGCCAATTTGTACTTATTAGGATTTGAACCTCACATGATAACCAGTACTTTTAAAGATTTAGTTATGTCGTGCAAAGTTCTCTAGGGTTCACATTTTGCTTTTTCCTGTAAAAATGTCGAGTATATTCTAACATCATACTAGTTAAGAGAATTTTGATTCAATGTTTTCGGCAGATTACTGATTTCGCTATTTGCAACCTTTAAGTAAATTTTGGAAACATTTACTTTTCAAAATGTATGTGTACCCGAGAAATTTTGCCTTTTATAAATTAGTTATTTATCAATTACAACAACGACAGGAATCGTTCTTGATTAACACCTCGCAACCTGATTTCAAAAAGAGACGATTTCAGTTTTAATCATCACCTCAGGGATGCCACGCAGCTTCTTATTGTATATTTTCCTGTTTCACTCGTATCACAATTATGGTAGATTTCTGCGAGACAGGGTTTAGGACATTTATTCCGGAATCTTCTGAGCAGAGACGATTCCTTTTTAACATTCAAAACCTCTTTGCCCAAAACATGGGATATGTAACAGCTACGGAGAGTTGAGCCTAAGGCTTTAACAAGGCCCCAGTGAATAATACAATCCTCACAGATTTAAAGATCAGTCCACTATCTCAGGCCTCTCACGGAAGGCCCAGGCTCGGGCCAGCCCGATGAGAGGTCTGCTCTAACTACTAAGCTAAAACACTCCCGACTGCAGTCCAATATACCACAACTAAGAAATTTAACACATAAGTGATATCTTGCAACTTTTCCGCGACACTAAATTTTGTATTTCAATCTGGTTGAGTTAGTTGAACTCGCCTACAATATTCTCTTAATCCCTTGGGGGTACAGCGCTTGCATCCTACAAAATAGAGAAACATGATTTTCCGAATACGATTAGAATAGGATAACATCATTTTGAAGTTTAATTCAATATTAGATAATCTTACAAAGAATGTTAGTTTAATATCATTCTACTCCATATTCTGGAAAAGGGCAACTCTGTTATTGAGAAACCCAACTTAGTTTACTTTATATATAAAAAGCAACATTACCACTTAAGCGATCTCACGTTAGAGGTGTTGTCCGGACTTTTCACTTACACCCACCGGCCGATCAGTGAAAAGTCCGGATATCACAGCTGGCTAACGGAGACTGTGAGGTTACAGAACTGGGCTCTCATTTTAATATTAAAGTTCATTCTTTTCTCGAAAGCTTCAACGGAATCATTCGAAAAAATTCAGTTGCACAGATTGAGCTATGGCCTTTCCAATGATATACAAATTGACATGAATTGTTCACCAAAATAAGCCAGGGTATGAGCATCAAGACTTCTCCATTTGAATTTACCCGGTCCCGTTTCCTTAGGGCGCGGCGATACGTGACAAGTCGAATTCAATAACATTTTTCTTGAGAACCTTTTATTGAGACCACCAAGCGGGCCGGTTTTTAGATTTGGACCCTGTTATTGGGACGGCCCCTTAAATGTTCACCCCTTCTTTGAATACAAAGTATTCTGCTATAGTTACAAAGTCATAACTAAATGCTTCACTTTTCTTCTAACAGATGATTCCATTTAAAAAATAGTTAAGTACGCTTCTGTTCATGAAAAATGTTAAAAACATATAAATTTCTTGAGGTTCAACTAGACCACCACCTATTTTGCTCCTTTTTCTGCTACAGGATTGAGCTTCTCTCCATTTAGGCGATTATGAACCCCCTTTTAATACTTTTAATATTCTCGAAAGTAGGATAAAGTCTTTTACGCAAGCAAGGACGACACGCACTAATTCCAGCGCTGCCCAGTGACGGAATTCATTTTAATAATAGACTGCAAGGTGGTTTCAGGGCAATATGATATTCCATAGAGCCCCGTTTTTTAGCTTATCCAAACCAGCTACGGCTACTTCTAGTAAGGAGGAGTAAAGAAGGATTTCTATGTATAACTTTCTTGTTTTCGAGTGAGCCAATGTATTCATTTTTCATCGACTAATAACGTGTATTACTTAATTGAACAGGAATTTCTACGAACTCGGAGAATGTAGGACTCAGAGCTGTGGAGCTGCCCTGGCCTGAGCTGGCCTGGCCGGGCTTCATATTTTCTTGGTTTCACAGGCCAGGCCAGGCCAGCTTAACAGCTCTGGTGGGACTTGTTCCCTACAATACCCTCTTTTGAAAAACGTAAGTATTCTGGTGAAACATTTCATATTATTTGTTTATACCTAAGAAACGGTCTATTTGGTCTATTTTTTGTTTACTCAAAATATTCCTAGAAATTTTCGTGTGAATGCGTGAATAAGATTTTGAAGACCCAATAAAACATACGAAATGAATAAAATATATTGTTTTCAGCTAGGGAGGAGAGTTTTATTTACCGTAGAATATTATTCGAATTACTCATTTTTGTCTGGCAAAGTTTTGCTTTGTTTAGTGGCTTTGACATTCATTTAGTAGTCTGATTCTATACACGGCAGACAAACGATATGCAAGTTAAAGTTCTGAGTGTTCAATTCCAAACAAACAAAATAGTTGTATTCATTAATATAAGTTAATTGTTTTAAAAAAGTAAGCTAGATATTGACTAGTCCGTGTATTCACGCGCCATTTTCGGCCGCGCTACAATACAATTTGCAGTTCGTACCGTATACCCTTGCATAAGCCCTGGCCGCCGAATGTATAATAAAGTAAGTGTTCAAATGATGGTTTCCAGGTTCTCACGGCGTAAATAGTTTACCAACACTGTGTATTTTTATGTCACCGAATGTTCGAAGAATTAGCTCCTCCGTAATAATATCGAACCTTTTTGCAGCATGAAGCATTTACTTTCAATACTTACCGGCTTTTCAATTATCAGAGGACAACACCACCTTTTTTAATTTAAACTTTGTCCGAAACAGCTATTCTTTTCGTAAGTAATACAATCGGGTTTACCCAAATTCAAACACATTAAAACAGTGCATTTTCAAGAATCTCGTAAAATCCTGGAAAAATAGTTGACAGTTTTATCGTGCTTTACTACATCTTGCTACATATCCTATAGAATATTTTAACAATTCTTAGAGTTACTGCAATTTTCTACTATGAAGTTAATTTGTCGCTAACTGATTGCCAGCGTAATTGGTTCAATCGGACAAACCTCACTGCCAACCCTCGTTGTTAGATATCAAAGACTCCAAATAGACGAACAACTAAATACTTTCTTTTCAAATAAGTAAAACTTGGTTTAAAGTTTATTTGCTTATATTAACTGACTCATTTTTAATTTTGCCAAACGGAACTAATATATTTTCAAAAACTAATTACTTAAAAACGAGGACTAAGGAAACTTTGCCCTTAATAAGCGAAAGCATCAGCTGCATTCTGTAGTCTTGAACTTAAAGAAACGTTTACCATGAGATTCAATTCAACATTTTTTAAAAAATTGAACGATTCTTGATATGATTGACGTTAGTAAGGTGGCCTGCTTGTCCGAAAAACTTGAAATCCGAGTTTAAGCTGTTCCCGAAAAACGAAAGCCCGTTTTCGCCAATCCCCGTTCACTCCGAAACCCGAACTTGCTGAAACGGGCCCAACTGATTATTTCTAGTCATCATCAGTGCTCTCATGTCTATATGGTCAGTGTTTCCGCTAGAAAGAGTAATTATCTTGTTTATCTAAAAAGAGACGGCCTCCTTTTACAATTCTAATAACGACATTTGCAGCCATTAAGTGCTCTTCTGCCTATTCTCGCCATAGAAATTATAAATAAGAATTGTTGTCCACCAGTTCATTCAACTTCATTACTGGATATTTATGTGAAGCGTGGCTATACGCTATACGTTTTAGGAAAAGTTGCAAGTTCTTTTAAATACATTGCTTACGTATATAAAAACAATAACAATATCTTCCATCAATTTGAAAAATTAATCTTAGCAGTTCCTTTTTTTGCATCACAGTGTTTTATAAGAACTAGATATTCCTAACAACATCTTCCAATTGAGCTTTTTGACCAACATTATCTTCATCGAAAACATCCGCAACGAATCAAAAAATTCCGGTTCATCAGTTTTACGTCAAATTTTTAGGAGTGATGACTAGCTGTTGTTTCCTATAGTCTATTATTTTCCAGTTCATTCAGTTGGAACAGTCTGAAATCAAAAACAAAGTTAGAAAATAGAAAAATAGAATGAAGTAGTAGATATGTTCATTACAGCACAATAAGTTTCTTTTAAATAGTTGCAAAACTACCATTGTTCTTCACCATACAAAAAATTGTCGGCCCAGATTCGAGAATAAACTTTGGTCACTTTTTGTTTTTTTGTTGCCTAACATAATCGAATCACGTCGGATACTCTACTCTTAGCGTGCCACTCAGAGAAACTAGTTGAGCTTGGGCTCTATTCGTCGGGTTTTTCATAAATTTTTGTGGGTCAAGTAGGAGTTGGTAGAGGTAACGAATGGTTGAAAAGTATCTTATGGTAGGCTCAATAAAAATCGTTTCTAAATTTTATTGTGTAAAATATTTGTGAGAACCATTAACCTATATCAAAGCATTTGCATTTACCCAACATATTAATTTATCACTAAAGAAGAATCATTCATGTCCAGCAATGGCCTCATTCCTCCCCGAAAGTACAAGTTCAAAGTCTAAAGCAAAAGTAATACTGTGATCTTACTTTTAATTTAATTGTTCTTTCGGAAAAATAAAAATATTATTATTATTCACATGATGTATCTTTTGTTTTCACCGAGTTAACGTTCTTTCGTATCAAGCTCCACCTCCAATTTTTTTCACAGATAATCGGATTCAATGCTTAATGAATGTTTCTTTCATAGAAATCAGGAGAATTATTGTGTTTGTAAAGTATTATTCAGAATTCCAGTACCACAGACACACATTCATTTTCATATAAAACATATCTCATCCATATTTGATTATTTACGTTCGCTCTTAGTACGAACAGAGCGCTCTTTTGAGATTGGACTTCATGTTGTTTCTCATGTAATTCTCTCTTCCTCGATTCACGAATTCGTATGGATCGCAGAATTTTTAATAAGAGAGCTTGAGGTTGAGGGCAAATTCATATGTTCGTCAGTACCCGAGAACTTTTCCGTATTAAACTTTTCTGAAATAGAAGTAGGTGTATTCTTTTCATCTCAAATTTGTTTTGTGATAGTTATGTTAAAATGTTTTTCATTCGTTTCAATAAGATCGATCCGAATTTCTATGACAGAATACTTTGAAAACATCTAATTTTCTTCGATAGGCCCTTACAGTGGGATTCGTTAGTAATACAGCCTTGTTATTAAAATTGAGTTGCATGGGTGTTGCAATATTTTGAGTAAGGCAGAGCGAAAGCAAGTTCGCGCGCATAGAAAGCAGGCGCAGTGTTAAAAATGACGAAATACACGCCCTTAATATTTTGAATCTGACTATACACACCACTGATTTCCTTACTAAACTACGAGTAAGTTAAAGTAAAAGTTGAGTGAACAGTATTCAAGTGCTGTTTTAATAGTCGTACCTAATTTTCCCAGTCCTCTGTACGGACGGGCCGGGCTCTGAGACATATCAGATGGCCCGGGCCGGCCCGGGCCTTGTTTGAGGAATTTTTCCCTGTTTTCTTTGCATTTTGTCCTGTTGAAATGTAATTACCAAATTTTTCCTCGGTTTTCGGACAACGGTTTAACTAAGGCTAAAAACGGCTAACACCACGTCTTTTCGACTTAACCGCCACAGAAAACAGTTTAGAAATACAGAAATCATTGTCTGTCGAAAAGTTTCTAGTTTTGGAAAGTTTATTCTACTCTAGTGCTGCTATTTGTCAATCATTCACTTCCTCAAGTAAGAAAGTGCATAATTTAAGAGCTGTCCTCTTGCATCGGACTCTTTTATTTGGCTAATTTTGAGTGTTCTTGTTAAATTAGGGTATCTGGAAGTAAAAGCATCTTGTTTTGATGTTAGAAAACATATTTTGGAACAAAAGTTTGCTACAACTTTTTTTGATAGGAAGTAATGAATTCATTGTCTGTACAATATCTATTCGTTGAGTATTATTACCGGCGCCGTTTTCGCAGGCGCCCTCTTCGCAGGAACCCCTTTCGTAGGCATCATTTCCATGTTACTGTTTACGTGCTGCTACTAGTTCTTGTTCTAGGTTCAAATAGAAACATTTCCAAATTTTATATTACTCCTCGCTTTATGAGATTTAAGCATTATTCACTACTTGATTGCTCGTAATGTTTTTATTTATTTCCATCTAATTCATATGTTCGTTCTAGAATGCTACCATCAGACGATTCCTTTCAAATATGGTATTTTGTGTCACGAGTACAATACTGGTTAATACTTATGTTTGTAGCGTTGTCACTGGTTATTCTTACTAAGGTAGGTGTATTTCATTAGCCAATTATTCGGCAAGTATAATTATAATGGAAAGACCCGATAAAGACGAATGAAACATTCACCTATCACATTTTCTTAGAATAGTTCACGATATTTAAAAAAAAATTCAAATAATATAAAAATATGGGGAAAAGTCTAGATAGGGTTCAGAAAAAAATGTATATAAAGGAAAAAAAAACATTTGTTTGTTAAAGATATGTTAAAAAGTAATGTTAATGAACTAAAGTTATTGCGGAAATATTTCGTTTCGCCCCCTGGCTCTATACGAAATAGCTCCGATCAGTGTGGGGGGCTCGTCATCTACAAAAGCAATCTACAATTAACTTTAAAAATCTGATGCTTGAAATAAAAATTCTCTTATTTTCAGGCCACATTCTCACTTCTTCGATTGAAACGGTCTCATTACTTTAAATTCTTAATATGCATAGTTGTTGCCGATATTGTAACATTGCTTACAATTCTAACTGATGTTATTTCACAATCAGCAGCACATATAGATCTAAAAGGTGAGAAATTTGTCATCCTTTAATCAGAATAGTTTAACTATTCAAAAATATCATAATGGTTTAAAAAAACTGTCTATTCCGTATTTCACATGACGGGTGTTCTTGTTATTCTTTCCGTCTCTGGGGCAGCTAGAAGTCGGTTTGCGGGAATCCTAAGAGAATAAGAGAATTAAATGGTTTAACATACCTAAAATACAACGGACCATTTGCATTCGTAAATGTTTCTTTAACCGGTTAGATTTACAATGATATTTGAATATTAGTCAAGTTGAGCTATATAGTAGCTTTATTTAATAATTTCTTATATTGAAATACTTTTGTACTTTAGGTCCTCTTCTATGCAAAGTGCTCATATTCATTTCAAACTCTACGGCTACTTTTGCCAATTGGGCATGGCTCATGATGTTCTTACAACGATTTGTGTTAATACTGTTCCCGTTGTGGAGAGCGAAGGGCGGCTGGATTGGATACATCCAAAGTGCCAGAAAGATGCTATTCGCTACTTGCCTTTTCTCTGTTGTATCACAGGTAGCTACTGGTTTATTTGACAAAATGTGTATTTACGTATAGTCTACGGACAAATCTCATATAGTTTAAAGGTCTATTTATTAGAAGGCGAGCGCACAATTAAATCGGTTGCTTGTACATTTTCTTTCGATTTCCGCGCCTCTTCTAAATTCTACAGTACGCCTCTGCAAACGATTTATCCGTCGACACTATAGTCCTATGCATTTACAGCGAAAATTCATTTCTTCTCCTTCAAGAAATTTATACGGTGGTTGAATTACAGGATACAGTACGCAGAAAAGATTAACCGCTTTGCAACATTTACCAGTTTACGGCTAATCCGTTTGATAGGAACTAAATTATATACATTTTGAACAATTATAATTGTGTTTGTTCTTGCTCCTACGTCAAGCAATGTTTCACAAACCAGTTTTCATTCTGATATTTGTCGTAATTACGATTATCATACCGACTTAACCTAGAAATTATGAAAGTTACGAACTGATCTAGTTCAATAAATGACTAGCGTACGACGCATATTTATAGAGTTGGTCTCTGATATTCGTGACAGAAAAGGAGCACATGACATCCGAAGGAATGATAGCGACAACTTGTGAAAGGGACGATACTTTACTTAGGTAGGTAACAATTCGGTGCGGTGGGGCTGTCATCTAGAATCTGCATCATTGGCTAGGTTTCCAGCGCGAGACTCTGGTGAGGCTTCCGTCGATTTTCCATTCTGGATAATGTAAAAGCGCCTCTTCCCAGGATACTGCACAGCTCCCTAGCTCTCAATACAGACTATGGTAGAAATTATGGTGAATTATGCCCACTGGAGTGGTTGTTTTAAAATTTTATATGGATTAAAATTTGTTTATTCATTATTACGAAGCGAACCATCGATATCTAGCTTATGAGGCGAAGCTTCTAACCACTGGCCAACACGCCCTAAATGAATCAAATTACTCACCTAATGTCTTAATACAGAGAAAAGTTTATTTCTGTAACACGAACATGACACTTATAAATGTTACAACGTCATATAATTTTGGCTAACCTTTGATTTAGTAATAAAGTGTTCGCATATGGTCGACAACTAATAATTGTTATTTTCAGTTCTGCTGGCTACAAATGGATTGCTTTTATGGAAGCCTTTTCCACTTATGTTTGTCCCTTTTTGTGTACTCTAGTATTGGACTTGGGAGTTCTGATCTGGTATCACAGAAACTCTAGGTAAAATTGAACTCACTATCTTATGAAATCATTCAAGTTATATAGACTATCTAAATACAGATATAACTATGAAAGCGTTTACGGATATTGTGTCTATACATACTTTTAGGTTTACGGTAACTTCTGCAGAGGATATGTCTAAACCAGAGACGCGTCGAAACACTTCGGTCCACGAAGCTCTTAAAATTCAATCCAGTGCCAGTATTAGGGTTAGTACTTATTGTTACATATCTGATTTAGATCAAAAAGCAGAAATGTTTTCTCTGAACAAGACATAAGTTTGATTATCATTTAGTTCTTTTATATAGCATTCGAAATGATCAACAAACTAAATCTAATTTTTAAGAAGAAAGAAGAGATATAGACTAACATTTACTTTTGAATAGGTTGGTAGTCTCAAATGACTGCAATAAAAACGACCTCAATGTACTAATTTTGGAAATAAAAATATATGTCCTCATTCGAAAATAGCAAATCTCACACTGAATACCTATGCACGAATGTAGCTTGAATTATTTAATAACTTCCGTAGTAACATGTCCTGCATATAGTTCAATCATCAAAGTACAATCTTATTAATGGTTCAGACCCAGTTTATCAAATAGGGAAATTCAAAACAACGGTGTTAACATATAAATAATACCTATTTAGTAATTATAAATAAGCGGAATTTAGGGACAACAACTCAAAATAAATAAACTTATCCTAGCCAACTGTGAAGGTTATGTAACTACTTCTCGACAACAAGCAGTTACCGTAAAGGAAAATAACTGAAATTAAATAACTGATGCTATACTTAGTAGCAAAGTACGACTAGCAACTAAACTCTTAATTTTAGTCCACTTCTCAACGTCGCCGTCGTGCAATACGTCGTTGTCTTATCATGGCAACAGTACAAGTCTGTCTAAATGCACCGTACTATCTACTACAGGTTCTAGATGCCATTTATACTCTGCAGTAAGTTATAGTGCGATTCAAGACAAACAACATAGTGGCACTTGCGTATTTTTAGGATTTTTAACACCGCACCTGCAGGCAAATTGCACGCGCGTATCTGCAAAGTACCATATTGAACGAAGAATAGCCGCCTGATGCCGGCGCGGTGCTCACAAAAGTAAAGCATTGAATTCAATACACTACATCGTTACTCTTGGCGCTTACTATAACTATTATTATGTTTTCTAAGAAAAATACCGATTTGTTAGCCTAACTTGACAGTTCTCTGAAGCTGAACAAATCTTTCGTTTGAAGATCATATAATCGTGAATACAATATGACTAGAGTAGATTAGTTTTGGTTATCAACTATCTTGTAGACTTTAAGATATACAACTCTTTTTCAGATCACACAATACGTTAGTTTACTTTGTGTATGCAGATGCATTTTTGTATTTCATCTACCTATGTCAGTTTCCACTTATATCTGTTTATATCTTCTCTTTGGAGTCAGAAACACCTAAAAAGACTCAGTCACAGTAAGTTATAGAACTAGAACATTATCCCCAAAAACTATAGATTTTGAATCTTTTCTACTTTTGGGTACAAATGAAACATTTAGTAAATCAAAAAACAATAAACTGAAAAGAATTTATCAAGAGTTCAAAGCTGAATAATTACCAATAGGTAGTTCTGTACAACTGAAGTACGCAAACATATCGAAAAAACTGATGGGACCGGATTTTTAAAAAAAATATTATGTTTTCAGCAATTCTCCCCTTCTGTCACAAATTCATCAGGGCGGTAGTAGAAAGGGCCGATATCTTCAGTTGCCGCATAATGGTAGAGAAGCCTCTATTGTATCTGTTTAGTTAAGGTTTGTTATTAAGAATGCATCTGACACACAAGGTGGCACGGCTCGCCAACTGAGACAGTTGGGTTAAAGGACTAATCTCTCATTTTAAAACCACATTTCATTTTTCTCTGGAAAGTCTCAACCGAATCATTCGAGAAAACTCAGTTGCAAAGTTTTTTGCACAAGATTTAACCATTTAAATTTGCTCTGTCCCTTTTGTTAGGGCCCGGCGAACCGTATTGGGGCGCTTTGCTCACTTAAACGGTGGACACCGATGGGCTCGGTTCTACTTGGGCACCGACTCGTTCTCCAGTGAGACGAGTTCATTATCTCTATTACAACACACATTTGACAATATATGTAGAATTATAAACATTACACTAAATAATCATAAATATAATAATATGAGCATTAGATAATAAACTTGCGCGGAAAAGGTAAATGCTTCAAGGAGGCAACTATAACAAGCAGTCGCAATGAAACTAATAACGAATAAATCTCAAACTTTCAGAATTGACCTCTACATATCTACTCAATATCAAAGAAATAATATATTCTTGTACGGGTTCTATATTGATTTCTATGTGATAATTTATTAAATGAATAAAGTTATTGTTACACGTTTTTATAGATATTGAATAATAAAGGAGTTTAAAAAACAATTCTGGACAGTTTCAAGAGCTATAGTTGCATGGCAAATATAAACAGGTCTCAAATATTTTATATACATGCTTACAGGTTAAATATGCATGTATCGTAACTTGATTCAAAACTGTGATGACAAATATTCCAACCGAAATATATTTGGGTCGTTAAGGTTTTAAGTTCCTCATTTTCCGTATAGGTGTTATCGATGTTACAAATTGAACTCTACAAACACTTGTGTTCCAATTATTTTGGAATTAGCTGAAATCCGACAAAACAATTATAACGAATAGGATGAAAGTCCTCCGAGTACTAGTCTAGTATTACACATAAAGTATAAATAGTTGCACCAGAGTGTGAAGTGGTAGCTGCTGCAATTTTGTCGCAAATTTTAAATATTTTCCAATAAAAAGACTCTACAACTGTTTAACCCCAACCTTTCGTGAATTCTTAAAACTAATTCGATTTGTTTTAGCCGCTGGTTTTCCTGAAGTACACATTAATGAGGAATATCCTTGGTCATATAATATTGCTGAACACTTTTTGCAGGAGTTCCTTCCTTCAAAATAAAGCTGTATATCCAATTTTGTTTTAGGTATGCTTAAATATTCGGTAATTCTAGCGTTAGCTCTTGTGACTCTGGTTTATTCTCAAGCAAGTAGAGACAAGATTATCAGTCTAGTAATTCAAAATGTAATTCGCTGTAAGAACCAGCCTGTCGCTACCGGTTGCTTCTTGGACCAGAAGACGCTAATTTGCGTAAGTTAGTTTTAGTCAGATTCAAAAGTAATGAGGCCGTGCATGCTGCGTTTTCGTCATTTTTACACTGCGCCTGCTGGAATTTTACGTGCGCCGTATCAGCAGATTGCAAACTTACTTTCGCTCTGCCTTACTCATACAAATAATTGCAACACTCCTGCTTATTAACACGGCCTTATTACTTTTGAATCCGATTATAATAAGTCGTCAACTTGACTAGAAGCGAACATCATAATATATCAATAAGTAAATCTTTTTGTTTATCTGAAGCCCATCACTACGAGCAGTATTGTAATACATTGTTTATATAGATGGCCGATGCATATGCTACATCAATGTGCAATACGAAGACCCTAGCAGATGCGAACAAAGGTAATAGAGTACTAAAAAACCACGAAATTTAATAATTTTACAAAATGTTTCAGAAAAATACAAACTTGAAAACGCTAACTGGTATTAAGTGTTGCTGAGTGTTTATATTGACAACCATACTGAAAAACTGTCTCCATCTAATGCTAGCTACCTTTTTCATTAGTAGTAGAATTTAGGATCAGCAGCGATATAATTGATTTGTAGAAGTTTAATATGACTCAGGAGAGCATTCGACACTAATTCAAATGCGACTGTTTTATATATTTCGTACTTTGAAGCATTTACTTCTTCCACGCCAAGTTCTTGTCAAATACCCTAACAAGGGAATGGTCTCAACTTGCCGTGGCTGTTTAAAAATCGGCCGACGTACGTCGATAAGTATTAGTGAAAGAAATGTTCTGATATTTTTTCTAGCTACGGAGTGGGAAAAAATCCAAAGGCCACGGCAAGTTGGTACCATTTCCCTGTAAGCATCTTTTTGATGTGTATTTAGTATTGATAAATCCCCTCGAATTGTTAACGAATACGACTACTTCCAGATCTTATGGCAATTGCTATGAAATGTGTTCCTTTATCACCAAAGGCTCAGGTTGTATCTGCCTACAGTAACATAGACAAATGTCTAAAGAGCGTTGGCAGTAGTATTTCGGCAATTTGTACTAAGGCAACAAATATAGTTGGAGGAACCTTTGGAAGTGTTTATAACAGCGTAAGTAATAAGATTCAATGATCAGCAAACTTCTTTTACAATCTTTCAAAGACACTATATCGTTATATTTATCTATGGGTACCAAAGAAGATAGCATCATGTTAACCTGAATAAGTTCAGAATATCTTAGAGTTTTGTGGCCTTATCGACTATACGCAATTTTTATACTTCTAGTGTGGCTATTAAAACCATAAATATTTACCAATTGATCAGACTTACAATAAGTTGATTTACTTGTTACTACTTAGAGGAGCTAGAATTGAACGCATACTAACAGTAAGCTCAAAAATAAAATACTGATAAGCATGATGGTTAGGCTGTATTTCCGCCAGCTTCTTTGAACTGTGTACATGCTTTATTTAGGTGAAATCTGTTATGACGAAGGCTGTCGCCTCTGGACAAAAATGTGGTTCTCCAGCTGTTCTGGCGGCGACCTATAATGAATTCGTTAAATACGCAACTCCAGTGTACATAAAGAAACTTTACGACTTGGCAAGTGCAATGAACCTGAAACTGACTTATTTCCCGTGAAGTGAAAGTAATTGTTGCAACAAGTAGTGAAGGAAACTACAGTTAAGAAGTAGCTAATGCATTTGCAGTAGTCACAGTTTGAAGTTAATATGAAATAATTTGCAATAATATAGTTTATCTCAAGACCTAGGTGTCCAGCGTGGTATCACGAGCGGGGCGCTGTGTTATAAAAAATGAAAGTACTTTTGGAGAAAACGTAACACGTTGATCGATTTTACATTCATTATATATCACACTGCGCCCCGCTCGTGATACCGCGCTGGAAACTTTGGTCTTGAGATAGACTATATTATCGGATATGTGAATGAGTTTGAAGACATATCCGATAATATTAGAAAACTATAAGCAAACGCAACTACTGGCCTCAATAATATCTCGTAAAATAACTTCAAATTTGCATTATTATCAGAACATTATAAATTATTCAGATATTATAATTTAGCTTATTCAAAACGCTTCATGCGGTGAAGTCCAGTGTGCCGTAACGAATGCAAAGACCATGCTGTTTGTGGACATTGCTGTAACCCGAATGAACAATGAGAAGAAATGCTCAATTACATAATTATAGATACTTATAATCTCCTGTGTACTAGTTTTACAATACATTGTTTAAAAAGTTACAGCTTCTTTGGAAAGTGTTTTTCAGTTTTCATCTTTAATTATACAGATGATTACATTAACGTTGTCTAGATGATTCAGGATTTCAGTCCTTCTCTAGAGAAAAGCAGCTGCGATGGTGCTTTCAAGAGCAGCTTCAACTGGGATATAGCCTAATGGTAGAGTATTTCATTGGAGCGATATGTAAACGGTTCCAAAACCCAGTGCCCCGTTCTTTTTTCATGTTTTCCTGTCATGAAATTTCGAAAATATTACCAGTAAAAAATTGTATCGTGGAGTTTTGTGGAGTTTTGAAAAAGTTTCACCATAGTTAGGGGCGGATTGACCCAGTGGATAGAAACTTTGCCATATGATCGCGAGGTCGATGGTTCAAATCCACCGCCTCCGCTCCCCAGGTGCTGTGCAATGGAGTCCTTGCTCCCCATGGTCCCGTCGTCTCACTTCATCCTCCAAATATCTGTGATCTACACAAACTTTTTTTAAACGTTTGAATTAGATGTAAATGTTGGAGAAGAGCTTCCACTATTTGCGTCAGTTCTAATTCTGCTATATAATTAAATGAAACTTTCAATTTCAATGCAGTGTCAAAAGCGCAGATAAAAAGGTTATGTATTTCCTGTAGTCGCACAATAACTGTAGATTTCTTCGGCGCAAGGTTTCGGCCATTTATTCCGGGATATTTTGAGCAGAGACGGCTTCTTTCTAACACTCAATCTTCGGGTGCACAAAACATGGGATAAATAAGCTATACAGATAAAAGATAACTACTCTCTTATCCGATCATATAAAGCAGAAATCAGGAAAAGCGCTGCAAACAACTGTTTCCCTCATAAAGCAATGAACCCTATTCAATATATTCAATAACTATTCAACCCTGTCTAACCAAAATGTCCAGCTTATGCCAGATTTGACCATAACATTGGCAATTAGATATAACGAGTAGTTATAACGAGACAGACAACGTAAGGTCAGTCTGTGGTTTAATATGGGAGTTGTGAGATAAAAAGTGATATTTTGTGTTAGGAAATGGTGAATTAGTTCAGTATTTAATTGTATAGTCCAATTCAAGAGTAAAGAGGAAGTGCTAAAAGGTTTAAGAGCCCTTTTGGCAACACTTTTCTCTTAAAAATCTGCTAAACACACAAAATTCTCATGAAAATACGTAAGAGATACGGCCCCGTTGCCCCCGAACAGCACGATAGCTACAGTAGCAGATTTAATTAGTAATAACTTTGAGTTTATGTTTAGTCGATGCCAAATGAACAAGATGCACAAATATGTTTGAAGCACAAAAATTGCACCAATTCTGCAGTAGTCTGAAAACCTGTGAATAACGATCATTTCTTTAATTTCAGATGAAATTGATTTGTCTAACATGTTCAATCTTTATAATTTTGAAAATGACTAATGCTGATCCAAAGGCCCCATTAATCTCATTGATTACAAAGAATGCCTTGTATTGCACAGTACCGTCTAAAGAAACTGGTTGCTCGTTTGATAAAACAGCTCTGACTTGTGTAAGTGAATAAACAATGCTATTTGATTAAAAAGTAGAAAGTTTTACGCTGATGTTCTTAATATTCTGGTTTGCTTCTAGATTGTTGACTGTACTAGTGTGACAGACAAAATTCTATGAAGTTGTTTATTAAAACATTCACTTTGCAGAAATCAACGACGCTATGACAAAATGTGTACCTAAGAAAATGATGTCACAATCAGTTCAACTCTACCAGGGAATACAAAAATGTTTCTCGACTGCTAAGACAAGTTGCAAGGCTGTGGTAGCAAAAATGGATGCGGCTTTGGATCCTATTCTTAAAAACTTATTCACTGCGGTAAGTTCATAAATATAAAGTTTTAGAAGTTGGTAGTCAAGCATATTATATGCTACATACCTTAGATAGGTTACAAATATATGCTGCATATATTTGTAACCTATCTAAGGTATGTAGCTTCCCAAACTAGAACATTTGTTGTTCCGTGCAACATTATAATATAATGATATTACCGGTCTTGGCTGAATTTGAGGAGGTCAAGCCGGGCCCGTCCGGTCGCATATAGAGCTAATCCGTCCTGGCCCGGCCTGAAATTTTGGAGGTCAGGCGGACCGGCCGGAAAACCATCTCTGGTTTCTGGTAAGCCCAATTGTTAATACAGCAACATCATCTGCAAGCTGGTAAGATGCAAATGTTTCGGAACAATGCAAACATTGCTACGTTTCTCATATTATAATATTAGTAGAAATATAGGTGCGCCAAGAGTAATGATAAAGTGTTAAGAATTCAATGCTCGTCTGAGCTCCTTTTGCGAGCACTTCGCCAGCATCTATTCAATATTGTACTTTGCTAGTAGGCGCGTACAATTTGCCTGCAGATACGGTGTTGAAGATCCTATAAATACGCAAATGACACTCCATTATTACTATCGGCGCTGACTATAACGTATTTATAAGTCTAGTTGAAAGCGGCGGCTACAAAAAGTAAAGCCAAATGTGGAACGTCGGCTGCGCTGTCTGCCGAGTATACATTGGCTAGCAAACTAGTCACTCAGAAGCTCATAACGGATATGTTCATTGCTGTAAGCTTATTGGATGAAATAGTAGAAGAATTGAGATTTTTTGCAAGCCCAACAAACAATTTTTTTCAAGGAATATCATTTGTAGGCATTCAAATCACTAGATTTACAACCTGGCTGAGAAAAGTAAATGGCCTGCACAGCTCGATCGGCATGGAACTTTTTATATTCTTTAAATTATCAAATTGTTACATTTTCCCTTGAATACATAAATATATGTATGTTATTCAAATGTGTTAAGGCTGCAAAAACCTTCGATGGCCTGTTGCTAAATGTACTAACCAATACCTTAAGAAGGTGCCTAACTTGAATAATATTGTGGCTGAAATGAACAAAGCGAAGAAGTGTAATATTAAGTAGATGATGGAAGTAAATGTTTTATTGTTAATCATAGCCCAGCACATAAGCTAATGATAATGAACTTAGCGGATTAAACTATCTTATTGTATTGTATTGCATAGCACTGTCTAGCACAAAGAAAGATAATACAGAAAAGTATCGACACCTAATGAGTGCAATCTTTAACTGTTTATTCCGTATATAAATGTTTATCACATGGGGGGGGGGGGTATTCCTGTTATTCTTTCATCTTTGGGGCATCTAGAAGTCGGTTTGCGGGAATCATAAGAAAACATTCAAACATACATCCCACGGTTGCTCAATTCGGCTGGGAACGGGGGGAGAGATCGATAATTTTATTATTCGCCTTTCCTCCTCTCGGATTCATAGGCCGGCGCGCTACCAACTGAGCTACTACGCCCCCTGTGCATAGAGAAGTATAAAACTATTTTTGAGCATGTTTAAACCTTGTTAAATTTTAAAATACTGCCCAAATGGTTTTCACTGACTGTTCTATATTTTAAATAGAGCTTACCCCATTATTGAATGCATTGACAGTGTCGGCTGTTGTATATTGTCCAAATGCATCACGGATGGCCGATTGAACGTACCTATTATCCTCCTCCTATCCTAGAGCTTCGTTTCAACCAAACCAACGTTTTGAAAATATGTACTTTCTAAAGAAACAATTTTAACACTGCACTACAAAAAGACCTCCTCAACCAATTGTTACTACAACTTGTAAAAAAAGCAAACTGTCCTTCTATTTCCCGGTATAAAAGATAAGCCCTCTACTGGTCCCACAAAGGTATCACCTCATTGCAACTGAGTAAACAGAAAAACAAAATAAGCTGTCGGGTTTTTGTCTAGAATGAAAAACAGAAAGTAAACCATGGATTAAAATGAGATATACAATATAAAAGAGATGTTGGTCGATTTGTAAAAAAATCATTTCACATGCAATACAAATTTAATAAAAATGGTTTTGTATCTTTCTGTTTTTAGTATTTTATACTGAGATGATGAATGTTTTCAGATGCACATTCTCACAATTTGTTCTATCTTGTTGCTGTTTTCATTGATAGATAGTTCCGGCCAAAATCCGCCGCCAGTGTCAACAATCAATGGAAATCTACCTCTGATGCCAAAGATTCCACCTGGAGCCAAAATTGTTGACCCAAAAGCTCCAATAATTTCAACAGTAACTAAAAATCTGCTTTATTGCACTGTGCCTGTAAAGGAAACCGGTTGCTCTTTGGATCGGAAGACTGTCACTTGTGTAAGCTGCTTATTATGAAATGTAGATAATATAATTTTTTGATACATAAATGTAGGCGAAAAACGCAAATTGTATTCAAATTTACAAACTTTGACAAATCGCCTTGAAAACATAGTCCCTTTCAGTTGTTACACTTATTTACAGCGTTAATAATATCCGCTACGTCAACCTGACTTTTCGGTCTCCACTGGTTCGGAAACTTACTGTCCGCTTAAAAATAAAGTGTGTTTGGTGTGCGAAATTTCTCCCGAGTTCCGGGTGAAATGAGTTTAATCCGGAATCCCGGATTTCGTCACTTCCAGAATATCAATCTCGCAAACCACTGAACAGTCCATTCCATTTAATTTTAGATAACTGACGTCTATGCGAATCTGATCTGTTCTGAAAAGACTATAACAGATGTTAATAAAAGTGAGCTCAATTCATATCAGAATTATAGTCCATCTCAAGACCTAGGTTTCCAGCGCGGTGTCACGAGCGGGGCGCTGTGTTATAAAAAATGATTGTTCTTTAGGAGAAAAAGCACCACGTCGACCGATACTCATTCATTTGTATGACACTTCCCCTCTTTTGATACCGCCCTGGAAGCCTAGGTCTTGAGATGGACTATATCTATCTAAACCTCTATATAAAAGAGAACGTTGTCTGTCTGTCTGTATGTTTGTCCGCTAAGCCCCGCCCACTGAACCTTCTAGAAGGAATTCGCAAATGAACATTTAGAAGGTATTGATAACTACAGCACAACGCGATGAATATTTGACACCGCGGGTGAATACGTGATTGCGTACTTTATAACACCGCGGGTATTTTTTAACACCGCGATCCGCGGGTGAATACGTGATTGCGTACTTTATAACACCGCGGGTATTTTTTAACACCGCGATCCGCGGGTGAATACGT
>JAQGAV010001581.1:0-20060 GCA_034691345.1 Phasmarhabditis papillosa
ATTATTATAAATATTAATATATTGATTACATCTAAGGCTAACCGCAAGATACATTACATACCATCTGTAAAAATATATCATGCATACAGTCCTACTTAGGAGATGTGGTCTATTAACAGAATATATGCTCAATCTAATCAATCATTTAGTTGTTAAATCAAATAAGAAAGTAATTTTCTTTGTTTATAAAACTGTATCTCATTCTTCGAATTGCACATATTTAAACGCTATTAATTGTCTTAATATGAAACAGTGCTATTAGACCTATAATCTTATTTTATTAATATTCTATTCCCTTTTAGACTTGGCTTTTCTCTCGCTATTCCACTGGCTGGGCTTGCGGTCTGCACGCGGATTACACAGAACTTTATGCAGGAAATTGTGTAGATAGAGTATTGGATGTAAAAGAAGGTAAGAATTACTAGCAGTATATATGTAATATTTAAGCTATTTAGCAATCTAAGGTAAGCTCCATTCTTAAGAATTAGACAATATTATTAAGAATGAAGTTGTAAAAACTAAATATATTTGTTTATAAAATATGTCTCTATTTTCTAGGTTTTCACCATAGTCGGCGTTATTTCTTTACATCTTTTCTAAGGAATCCTGTTGACCGTTTTATATCTGAATACAGACACGTTAACAGAGGGGCCACTTGGACAGCGTCTAGGTGCTTTAATGTATTAATTTTTAATTGGTAAGTATTACATTTAGACATATTTGTAACGGTAGAATGCCTGATCCCGATGAACTTCCATTCTGTTTTGACCCTCAGATCGGATGGGACGACGTGACGCTCGATGAATTTCTAAATTGTCCATATAATCTGGCCTTTAATAGGTATAAATAAGAAACGAGATTGTTTTTACTTTTATTATTATTCATTTAGGCAAACACGAATGCTTGCAGATCTAACTCTTGTAAATTGTTATTCAAAACTAATGGAAAACGACGTCGACAGAGACAAAATAATGCTAGAAAGTGCAATGAAAAACTTAGAGTTAGTGACTTATTAACAATATAAAAGAATGCTTTATTATAGGAATCTAGCCTATTATGGAATTAAGGAATATATGAATGAAAGTCAGATTATGTTTGAGAATTTGTTTGATATGAGGTAATATAAAGAAAGTAATAATAAATAGAGTTGACGTAGATTCACACTTAGATATACTTTAGAACAATTCCTCCTAATAGATATTTCATTAAAATAAAGTACTATGTTATACTTATGGGTTTCATTAGTCTATTTTCTTAAGCCCTTGGCTACAGAGCTGTTAAGCTAGCCTGGCCTGACTAAAATACCTCCCAGGCCAGTAAAGGTCAGCTTTGATATTCTGTTACATAAAATTATCAAGCAATAATTCAGCAAAACAAGAAGTTCTGATGCCAGCCCAGCTTAACAGCTCTGCTTGGCTACAAGGATTTTGCTACTAGTCTTATGTACTCATGTGAACAATACAAACAATTATATATTTAAACTAATGTTAACCTGATTCACGAGTTATTAGGGTAATTTTTCCCTGATCCATTAAATTCAAGGTAGACTGATTCGGGGTCACAACTTAGAGGTGTTGTCGCTGATTCTGGTGCTTTCGCAAATTTAGTAAAACTACGGAAGCTTTGTTTGCAGTCAATAGTTCGTTGTGGATAGTTGTCTAAGATAGATATTACAACTGAAAGAAGTATATAATATGCATCAAGTTAGCTTATTTAAGATTTATAAAGAATCTCTCTGACTGGAGTCGAAGTAAATCGAATGATACCGTTGTGAGTAATGAGCAATACGAATTAATAAGAAGAAAGAACTCACTCGATATACAACTCTATAAATTTGCTGTCCAATTATTTCAAAAACGTTTAAAAGAAATTAACAAAGGCAAGTTCCTTTTATTTTAATTATATAACAATATATTTCAGAGAGTTGACTCCCATCTCAATTTTCTGCTACATATAATGTTTATGTCTGTAAATATGTTTTCTTCTGCCAATTGCACGGGTTATCACATTTATTTCGGTGCTTTTATTAATAAATTTAGTTTATTCTGAATATTAAAACATGATTATTGGCAGGCATTTCGTGTCTCGCAATAAGGGACATTCCATTTGAAGCTGCGAGCTGAAACATACTCATTGACTCTTAAAATTTTTGTTGGTGAAGATATTGGGGAATTGTCGAAAGAAAAGAAAAATAATGAACCTTATACATCATCAGATAATATATTCGCGAAATTCTCGTAAAGGGGCAGTAATTCAGAAAAGTTGTATCGTGGATTATATTGAACGATAATATTTAGACGCAAAGATATATATGTTTGTACTGTTTAAACAGTGTGAACATCATACATGTTTCTATATATAACTTACCTCTGACAAATAAACAGTGTCCCTTAGCCCCCATTCAGGATTCTGTGCTCTTAGGTTATTGTCAAAATCGATGTTGCTCTGAGGGTAAATGCTGCCATCGATGGAGAAGGGACCATATATGATCATCAGACCTCGGCCTCTCTTCAGAAGACCGCCAGCAGCCTATATTAGCTAGCTTATCCAATTTATTAATGAAACTAACCTCAAATAGACCGGTAACAGCACGATTGCTGCTTATGTGGATCATGTTTATGTTAATTATAGCATCTACCTGCAACTGATCTTTTACTATAAATAGTGTACTTTATATTTTATTCTTGGTAACATTTTTTCCTTTTAACCGTGAATGGTAATATACTCTTCGATGATTTTATAGATAATTAAGCAATCAGGCCTGGCGTAAAAGTTTGCTAAGAAATATTTGCGGACCCCACACGCGTTATGTAAAATGTAAAAAAATCGCGGCCGCCATACATTTTCTCCCGAGAAGTTAAAAAAAATTGAACTTTCCGCTACATATTCAAAAATTTCGGGCCCTGCGGACCCCCTGGTCATTAAAATTTTCGCATTTGGCGAACAATGCGCCACCCATGTAAGCAATATATAATTAACTAATTTCTAGTCCCTGTGCACAAAAAACAATACCGATCCGACTCTGCACAAACAAGCTAATGTCTTAATAAGGACTGAAGAGAGGAAGAACATCAGCTGCGTTTTCTTTACCGTCTGCTCACAAGCGTCATTTTTAACTACCTGGTGTGGACTGAACTCAGCAGGCAAAGCCCATCGGTTTACTTCTCGTTCAACGTCAATGAATAGCGGAACTCTAATGTTGGGCAGCTGAAAATAACAGGAACTATTTTCTCGGTTACGACTATGATTTTGCAACCATTATATAATTTTTTTCATATATTTTAGTGTCTTAAAATGTATTTAATAAGCTCTTACCTGTAAGTTATCAATGTAGCCAACTATGCTATGCAGTGAGCGAGAGTCAAGCTCTGACGGCTGCCATACAACATTCTTGAACTGTTCACCGAAATAAGCACAATGTTGACCTGTTCCCGATGCTATTTCCAATACCTAATAGTGGGGATACTTTACCCAAGTGATGCAAACTAACTTTCATTCCGTCGTGAATATATGATTTAAGCACATTCAGTATGAAATCCTTGTTTCTGTCAGCAGCAGCAGCGCGCAACATGGTCGAGTGTGTGCTGGACTGAATGAATATGGGCGAACTTGTAACTAGTTGCGTATATATATATGCTAATTAGATGAAATTTTGAAGAGAGGATCCAGTTCCCGAAACTTCTATATAACCAATCACTTTTACCGATGAATGGGAATTGACAGCAAACATTTAGTAGATCAAACTATGACGATAATGTGACAAAAACAAATTGATCTGTGCCAAGAAAGAGATACAAGCGATCTATCCATAGACGATAGACATTTAAAATACGCCAACGAAGAAAGAAACCTGCCGCTTCCGATAAACAACCCAGACTGTGGATGAGAATACCCCATAATTAAAACAAAACAAAAACAACAACATTTATGTAACAATTTTACTCTTTCAGATCACGAAGACGACGGATGGTTGATCTGACAGTGGCAGCAGTCACAGTTCCGTAGACGTAGGCTCCGCCAGCAACAGTCTGGAAAAAATTACATAGCAACGTTATCACAATAAAGTTTACCTTGTGGCACTTGCTGCAGTTCCAGATACCAACAGCCTTGCGTTTCATGGCTTCCTTTCCACAGAAGACGCATGTGTAGCGAGAGTGTTGGGTAACTTCCATCTTCTTGACCATCTTACGGAGAGATGCACCGTAACGAGTACCATACTTTCCGACAATTCCGACCTTCTTGGTGCGCTTGGCCATTGTATACCCTAGAAATAAACAGTACAAATAGAAACACTACAAGAAAACCAAATAGATAACTCGGGCGGAAAACCCAATAGTACAACAAACAAAAATAACAAAAGCGATTCCATTTATAACAAAATCACAGAATAAAAAAGTCTTCGAGAGCTTAATTCTTCTCAACGATGACGGCTTCCTTGATAAGCAGAAGCGTTGGTACTTCTTCGCCATCCACATCTCTGTACTCGATGATAGCAACTTGACCGCCTTCGGCACCTTCTGCGGCTTGTTGACCTGAATTTGAAAAATGTACAGTGTTAAACGCGGAAAACAAATTCCACAATATTGAAATACACTAACCGATGAAAAATTGAAGAGTCTTCCATCTCTTCTTGTCGAGGAGAGACACTATCCATCCTTGGATGTTCTTCTTGAAGCTGTCGACATCTTCTTTACTCTTTCCATTCTTCTCCATCAGCTCAATGACACTCTTCATGAACTTCTTGATGTAGGATTTGAAAGTGGCTGGGTCTTCATAGCAGTTCATCTCCTAGAATAGTAAGATTAGAATAAGATACCGGAAGAGAAGGACAAATATATAAACTAACCTACCACAAGCTGGTGATTGAGAACAATGTCGATACCACGCTCAACGTGCTCATCGCCTCCATCTTCTTCGCCCTCTTCAGCCGATGGGTTGGATCCAGCCAACACTACGTCGCCTTCCTTTCTAACGACGTGGCGACCTTTGAATTCGTAGACGAGATCATCAACCAGCTTCATGGGGAATGAGTCGGACGAGAGCTCGTCATCTGAATTGAATGAATTACTTTACACGGTTAAAACAAAATTGTTTGACACCACTTTAAGAAATAACTCTACTATTTTATCACACTTGATTCAATAAGAACACATTAGCTGGTAAATTAGAACTATACACGTTGCAAAACGCAATATGCACGAACCATTTTACAGCGTGATCGAACTTTAAGGAGCGTGAATAAGAGGCATAGTATAAAACTAACCAGTGAAAGCATCCTTGAAGATCAGCATGATCGAAGATGAACCCTTAATAATAAATTGAAAAAATAATGAATGTTAAGAATGCAAAGAAAAGTTTTGGTCAAAAACCAAGCGGAAAAACGAACATAAAAGTAACAACAACAATTTATTAACTTTCCACTTAATCAAAGAGACCGAATCCCATGTCATCGTCAGATTCTTCTTTAGGCTCTTCCTTCTTGGCAGCAGCGGCAGGAGCAGCAGCAGCTGGAGCGGCGGCCGCAGGTGCAGCACTGGCGAATTTGCTGGGATCAGCAAGGTACTCCTTGAGCTGCTCAGCCTCCTTGAATGTAACATCGGTGGCGGCAGCAATTCCGAGCATGTTCTGTACTCCAGTGGCCAGAGAATGGGCAACTGAAGCCAGAGTGGGGTACTTGATTGCCAACGAAATGGAGGCAACGTTGCGTACTCCTGCAAGGAATCTCTTGCGGAGCTCCTCGGTGGTCATGTCAAGGACTTCAGGAGAGTACATGGTTCCATTGTCATAGACTTGGAGAACAACGAGACCATAAGAGAAGGGTGTGATACCCAACATGTTGAGCAGAGCAGATTCGGAAGCACCGACTTTGTCTCCCTCCTTGATGAGGTGAACTTCATTGAGAATCTCAATGGTACCTCTCTGGATCTTGGTGGGGATCTGAAGAGCCTGGAAGAAGGAAGTCTTCTCGGGACCCATGCCGGTGTTCTGAGCTGGGATCTTGACGTCGCAAGGAGCGATGGCACCAGCCTTGGCGGGAGCTCCCTATAACGATGAAATTGAAAGCCGGTTAAAATGAAACGTGTTACCCTTCTGTTCTCCATCAACTTGGTACGGATTTCTCCGAGATCCTCCTTGGTGAAGACAAAGCCCACATTTTGGACAATGTAAGGCAGTAGCTTCTCCAGAGCTGGGTTCTTAGCCAGATGACCGCGGATGGCCTTGCGGATCATTGTGTTCTTTCCCATGAGAATAACAGCACTTCCTAAAACAAAAGGATATTAAAAGGAAAAAAATGCAAATATTTACCTCTCATGCCCTGACGAATCTCCTGCATCTGCTTAGAGCCGACATTGTCTACTCCAACGATGAAGCACTTGGGGTACTCCTCGAAGAGCTCAACTAACTTTAGGAAGTAGTTAGCCTTCCATGTTGATCTGTCTTCCCTAACCATCGTGGTGAATCAGGGATTGTAAGTTTTAAAGACGAACCTAAACTTAAAAATAAGATAAGCTAACAAAAAAATACTCGAAATGAGAAAAAAGTAAAAATAATTAAAATATGCACACCCAACACGAAAATGGTCGACATTTTTGGGGGAATGAAGTTGTTCATTTACTAGCACACTGCGTATCCATTTTCTCATTTACACGGGTCAAGCTGATGCACTGCGAGTTCGAACGGAGCGCGAAACTGAATGGTATTTTCGTCTTTTCTGAATTTGAATGCATTCATGGAAATTAATCAAATTTTGTATACGTTTAAATGTAATATATATGTATTCTAATAATTTTCTACATTTGATAAAAAATCTAGTTGGCTATTGTATCAATATTAACTTTATAGGATGGCGAGAAATGTACTTGCCGATGATGGAGCGCAGGAAATTTGTCACGTCGAAGATGACAAGGTATAATTTTAAATAAATTTATTGTAATGTTTTTTTACAGGGAGACGAAAAAATAGTAGATTTTGAAGACAGAGAAGAACGATATGAAGAACCATTGTTCACATACTACTGTCACTGTGGTCAGGTTTGTTGTTCTTATAGTTTTGAAGGAACAAGGGATATTTAGATGAGCATGATCAGTAACTGTCCACTGGCTCGTCTTCCACTTCGACCTCGGGACAGAGCAAGGGTTATAGATCCCGATATGACGACTGCGAAAACGTTTTCTTCGCCAGGTGATACTGTCTACGTGAAAAGGTTTGCTCTCCATTTTCTTTTCTAAAATATTACTGATTGCAGAGACTGTGGTCTGGAGCAACAGTATAGGAAGAACTGCAAAACTTGCAAAGTTCCTATTTTCTATCAGCATCCTTTTAACCTGAAGCTGATATTCATTTTTGATGATGCACTACTTTCTGCCAAGGAAGTTGGTGGATTCAGTGGAAATAATGAAGAACAACTGGCCAAGAAGGTACGCTTTTATTTAAGCCCTTAATTTTTTTTATGTTTCGTATGCTGTTTGTGACGAAAAACCTTTCGAATAAGAACAGTTTCATTTTCTCACGTCTTTCAAAAAATGCTAGTTTCCTAGTTTATCAATTCAATAATTGGTTTCACCAGGGCTCTAGTGTTGCATTTTTTCCCTGCGTTAAAAGTTTTCCTGGATTTTATTTGTCATTCTTGTCTTTAAACGTGTCGTGCGCTCGCTGCCATAAACGAGGTCGATTGTTTGTGCCTGACACCCAAACGCCGAACTTCGCTTTTTCAATTGTTTATTTAGGTCATAATGAAGCGTAATGTGAAGAATCAGGGAAAGATGGGATCTGTGACAGTGTCGACAATGGAAGGTGAAGAAGAAGAAGAGATGGAAGCGGTTAGTTTGCTTATATTTTGTCTTCTTTTTTGCTATGCTGTACTTATTTCAGCGTGAAACAGCCGAGTCTTATTCGCTGAATGCACGAATCGTTCAGCAGGCTCTGAAGAGGAAAGGAATGATCAAGGATCGCCTTCTAGGGAGAGCACCAGAAGATGCGCCAGCCTCGAAAAAAAGGGGCACGTTAATGTAAAATAAAGATTTGATCTCTCTACTTATCTTATTCGTTGGCAAGAGATTTCAATGTGGAAATGATCAGGCTTCCGCGTGGTGATGGATGTTTTACGTAAACCTGTTGTTGCTCTCATCTCCCTTCGATTTGTTCATCGTGAATACATTGCTGTCCATCGTAACGACGTTTTTCATTACTTGTTTAGTTTGTCCAGTATTCAATTATAACAACAACTTATTTATTTGATTCTGAGATTGGAATGAGCTATTTGGGATGGGCGCTGATAATAATTTCAGTACCAATCAGTGTCGTATTCGTATAATGGAGGCAAGTAATATTTCTTTCCTCGTATTTCTTCGCCAGCGGGTGGTACAATTGAACGAAAAACTTCCTAAAAAAGCTAAATGCATGAATGCAATTATACGATTCAATGATTTTGATCCAGTAAACACGAGTTTGCAACGCGTACAAACACATTTGACTTCATCGGTTCAATTTGGTTGACTGTCCGGAAATTATCTGACATTGACAATATTCAAAACTACTATTGCAGTTATATTTTTATGGGAATATACTTTTGGGGAAGTGAACCTTTCATTTTGAGCGATGGGTTAGTGCAAGGATATGTCGAATATTTCCCAGTTTATTATTATATCCTCTATATTTAGGTGGATTTCTAACTAATTGAGACGCTCATTAGTTTTAGATGAAATGTTTAAAGAAGTGCATGGCATTGGCCCTGCGGCCAAACAAATAGAAACTAGACCTTTGAATACTCAAAGACTCGTGTCATCCACTTTTCCTACGTTGTTCTCAAGATATAATTGACCTCAGACCCTTGAAAACTCCAGCCACATGAACACACGTATGCAAGCATAGTTATAACTAGTGATAGCTTAGCTAACTGTTACTTAAACGATATCTACTAAATCGAAAGGCTTCGCGGAAAGATACTTTAAATTTACAATTGAGGGGTGCAGTTTGGTTATCATTAGAAAACGTTGTAGGCGAAAAGTTGAATAACACTACCGAATGGAGATCAGGGATGTGCAAGTTTTTGTGATTTCGAGCTCTCCGAATTTGTACTTTTTTCCGCATTCGGATATCGAAAAAATCTCCGGGTACAGATCCGCACAGCCCTAATATGGATTCCCCTTTATTCTTCAAATGTAGTTTAGAGGTGTTGTTTTATAGTGGGCTATATGCTTACGACCGACCCAATTCAATTCGCTAAACTAACTATAGGCATAGAAACCTGAAAATGGTCGTTTTTTTGTGAGTATTCATGGAAATTATCTGTTTTGATACTTAACCCTATTATCATGATTACTTTACTTCTCTTAGAGAACCCAAAGAACTGTTCATCATAATTGTGCATTGTGTTTCTTAGCTGCGCCCTATTGCTGACATTGAGAGAGACAGTTGGCGATCCGGGACTCACATGCTCCTACCCCAGTTCCGTGTTTCTCACATACAAGCCCGCATCCCAGTTTATCTTACCTGTATTCTGGTCATTGAATGAGTCGGAGCTGAATCCGATATCTGAACTAACAGCAAAACCAAAACCAAAAATCGGTACATCGCTTAGGTAACCTAAACCTCGAAGTTGCAATGTTGAAAAAGTAAATAATTGAAGCATTAATGAAACACTTTCGGATGGTAAACATGATTATACTAATATTTTCGAATGAATATATCCTTAAATAAGTTCTTAATAAAGACTGAAGTGGAAGGCGGGGCCAGCATCCTCCATAGAAGATTAAAGAATATAAATATTAATTAGTTTATTAGAGAAAATAAACGAAATATGTTAGAAGTACAGTGAATCATAGCTAGTTTATGGCTAGCATCATTCAGATGCCTTCTACTCGACTGGTTCTGGAGCGGACTTCTCAGCCGCAAATAGAATCCGAAATTTCTGAGATAAAACTAAGTGTAAAAGGAAGAATACAATTGGTTACTGTAACTGCATGTCGACTGCATTAACGGATTGCTTTTTAATTGACTTTGGGTGGCTGTAGAACTAAAAACAAATGAAAACAATAGAGACTAAATTTGGCTATGGAAGCTGGTTTCCTAAAGTCTTATTCTTCCGATTTTGATTATAAATTGTTTTATCTTTTAACTCGAATCTACAGAATAAATACAGAATTGTATAGTATAGTTAACTGTAACCAGTAAGCCAGTTGAAGGTAAACAATGCTGAGAAAGCACGGCTAGAATAAACTAATTGTGAACACAGACACTTGCATGACAAAAGAGTTTTAATAAAAGTAAATAAGTAATAGAAAATGCCGCCTCTTCCAGATATGCTGACCTTTTATAGTGATGGAGGTGCGCTTATTTTGTAAGATATCGAATGTCGGAAATAATATGAAAAGACGAATAACATAAATAGAAATAGAAATTAGTATAGTTAAACAAAGACAAACATTTCATTGAGGGTAAAAGACTTAGGGTAAGTAAGTTTTATATTTGGTAATCGGATCGGCTTTGTAGTTTCATAAACTAACTAGACAGTGGAACGAAGTCTATAGAGACGGTTTACCGACTCTGTAATGCTTCTAGAGTCGGTTGGGGGAAAAGTCAGCCGATTCATTTGTTACTGTACTACCTAATCCAGAAGAGTAACCATAAAGTCCCTAAAATATGAGTTCCGCCTTCTGCGAACTCTGTTAGTTAAATAATGCATTTTCTACTCAAATTGGCAATGGGAATTATCAAAAATGCAAAAAGTATTTAAAATAGAGTAAGGTGGAATGAATTTGATGATTTTGCATGCAATTCCGTTGAAATTCTGCTTTGGAGGCGGAGCTAAGGCGTGCCGCGAAGCATAAAAATAGGCATATTAACCTACTGTAAAGAATAAAACCACTTATTTCAGACAGGAATAGGAGAGTGGGAGGGAAGCTATTTTAGCTATGAACAGACCTTTAAAGCTAATAGACCTTTGAAGTTTAGGGTCTATCAAATTCTAACAGTGATACGGCTTTTAGTTCGGCAAATTTGTGTAGAAAGTGTCTAATATAAATAAACTTGATAAATATTTGAAGATTGTAGAAAAGCTCCAATAATGACGAGGCTTTAATATAACTTAACAGGAGTTTAAAAAAAGCAGTAGTCTGTCGAAAGTTTACACCTAGCGTAACTTTTTGCTAAACTTCATTCTTACTGATTTTTTTACTGACCTCTCCACGGAGGTTCGGATTCCCCTCTCTGTGATCTGGATAACTTCACAACCTAAAGTGGCAGGTGGATTCCAAATTGGTTTACACCTCTTTGTGCGTCTTTAATAGCTCCAAAAATCTAAAAAAAACCCTCACTCTCACTGGATATTGTGGGAATTACAGAAATTTTTGAGAAGCTTGTGCTTCCATAGAGAGCGAGCCTCTTCCTAAGGTTCCCTACAGTAAGCCCGGAAGCGGAAGTTATTTAAATGAGAATCAGTTCGATCTTCTACCTACAAGTTCAATCCGTTTCGGCTTGCATGTTTATTTTATTACGTCAGACCGAAAATTCCAAATTCCAAAATGAAAAATGAGCCGAAAAGCATGCAAATATGTGAAATATTAGAGTGTTTTAAAATGAAAATTAAATATATGTTTAATTAATTTATGTTTAAAACAAAATTGAAACCATAAAATACAAATGCCTACAAATCTTCACAAGGAGGAGCTACCAAACGGAATTTTGGCCAGAGATTAGTTAATTCTCTGGATTAAAACACCCAATGTCTGGGATGAGTTCAAGAGATAAAACAAAGTAAAAGTATTCCTTTCAGAATAGAAATATACGTATGGTTTGTATAATTTATGTGCAGACTCTTTGTATACCATATATACCGGTCTTTTATACCATATACCTGCAATGAGTTCTTTTAATTTAACAATATAATCTATTTTCATACTAAAGATCTCGTGACTAACCATAAGTACAAGATTTGACACTTATTTATTGGTTTTTCTTAAGTTACTAGTATTTTCACGTCGTTGACTTACTATCAGATAACTTTACTAGCAATCCCTAGAGGAAATAGTCGACTAGTCAGACAAAGCATCTGATTCAGTAAAGTTCATATTGTTGTGAAATCCTTACTGGCTTTGTATTCTGCCCTTCTAAAATAGATGGACTCTCATTAGTAGAAAACGGGGTCAAAAATGTTTCCGGTTTAATTATGAGTGTTACGGATAAAACTGATTCGAAATTAGTCATTGAATTCAAACTCGAGATTCGCAACAAAAAAGAAAAAACCCTCTTTTATCTTTTTCAATATACTAATCATTTTTTTAGTGATTCCTAATTTGGGACTTTAAGTGGTCTAAAATCATTCTTTCCTATAAACAAATGTGCTAAAATATACATTAAAGCCACCTACGCTTAGACAAATAAAACAACTTCAAATTTAACCAAAAATATTAAAAGAAACTCTATCCGCTTCGTAGAAAACTATCTTTTAGTTGTAATTGTATATTCTTGTATTGCATAACCTAGAGTAAACAACATTCTATTTTTCAAAAAACAGAATATTCCGGTTTGATTCCGTTAAAAGACACGGTCTCAAGTCAGGCTATTTTTCTCTAAAGAGGAATTATTATGATCTACCGTAACCAATTATTGTTTCTAAATGTACGCAATATAACGTAATCCGTCAACATTGGCCAAATTAAGGTTTTCAAAAAATGTGATTCAGCCATAGACTCTACATCAGCATACACAGATAACTATTCATTACATTTACCTCCAAAAGAAGGTTCATTCAGTTAAAATTTTAATTGAATTTGCTCCCAAAGAAAAAACAGACAAAGAAATTCACCAAATTTTTCTGTCATTTTCTGTATACTGGATTGTTTCTTCGATCAGTTAGGCCAGAAATAACTTTGATTCACTTCGTTCCGGACACTACGGCACGCGGTGCAAGACCGAAAGTAGGGAGAAACTCCTGGTTCGATCATTGTTCCGTTCCTAACCGTAGATCTTGAAGGAGCAGATTCAAGTAGTTTGTACGGTTAAAACAAACTGAACTAAAAGAGTACATATATGAACAAACCTAAGAGGCCTAAACAGGTTCACACCATGCGATTCTACTATTTTTGTTAAGATAGAATTAACATGTTGAAATTGCCAGAAAAGGCGAATAAAAAGATAGAAATCAACAAAAGAACATTAAATTTAATCAGAATAAGATCTTTCTCAACCATCTGCTTATATGAAGGCGATATTTTCCTGCAAGGTTCTCTAAGCTGTAAGAACATTCTAATAGGTAATGCCATGGTCCGTTGCCAATTTTCCACCTTGATTAATAGAGCTTAAAAAATAAAGTAGACCTTTAAATCGTTCGAGAGATGTTAGGTGAAAGTAGCGGCGAAACTGTTCTGTGGAAGAAGCTCCGTAAGGGGGAACTCCACAACCACAATAGACCAGTCAGTCGATAGTTGTAGCCAAATGGGTACAACATGCGGTGGATTAGAATGATAAATTATACTATTTCTTAGATTCCGAATTAATTTAGCTCTAAATTAGAAATAGAGTAGCCGAATTCATTCAGTTCAAGATCTCTAAGTAAACGATATATTATTGACTTATTTCGAATACTACTGAGGTACGGGGATATGCAGGCAACATTAAACTAAAATATATCTTTTTGTATTTATAGAAACTATCAGAGCACAATAATACTTCATAGATAGCTAATATAGAATAAAGGTTATAGTTAATTAAGGAAGGTAACTAATATTTTTCTGTAATATTTTACTTTATACAATATATTTATTTTAATAAATGTTAGAAGCTCCGCTCCGATAATGGTTAAGAAATAGAATGATATTATGCAATTCAAAAATAAAGTATTGCTCTAGTCTCGATACTAACTCATTAGTATGAAAAGTCTATAATACTAATCTACTGAGACCTAGTTCTTATTCCTGGTATATAAAAATACCTACATGTATATATATATATATACAATGTATACAAACGAAGCATAATGCTCATTTTCGCTAATTCTTTATTCACAAATAATATCCATTTGGGTGCGAAGAAAATCGTGTAGAATTCGATTTTTTTGTGAGAAAACTCATTGTTGCTTACAGAAAGTTTATGTTTAATGTTTCCCAATATAAGATGTATTAATATAATGAAAGAGAGATCTGACAGTCATATATTACAACGTTAACATACAAAAGTGTGCATAAGGTAGTATGAATCTGTTCAGGACCCATGCTGTCGTCGGGTTACTGTAGAATAGGTCGACCACCCCCTGATAAAACTTGAACTGTTGTCGACTATAGGAATTAGACGAAGTTGTAGATCTTCTCTGCTTTAGTTGGAGAATTGAAGACTAAAATAAGAAATTAAAATGGGAAAAGAGAAGTTTATTAGCTCCTTAGAGATTACTGTAACTCTTAGATGTTCTGTGTAATTGCACGATTGTCTACTATCTATGTATATGTTTATTAGGAATAAGAAGATTATAAATTAATAATCTAACCTCAACTGATTTTGCATTACAGCTGATCCCGTTGGAATCGAGGAAATAGAATCCTAGTCGTTTCATCTGTAAATGTAATATCATTACACTCTTCAAAATGATATATTATTATGAGATTCCTTTAGTTATTTATCTATACTTTTCTCAAACTATTTATTCTTTGAACAACCTATTTTTACTTAAGATATTAACGATCAACCGGAATGCTGAGAAGACCACCCGCATATAAAATGTTGTGAATGGCCCTGTTCAAATACTTAATTCTACTATAAATATCACCTACTTTAGCTAATTTCCCACCGAGATTAGTTTCTCCATCGAACTGTATAAACTGAGGTGGAACAGTCGATATAGGCGAGTCTATCCATTGCCAATTTGTTATTAAACTAAAATACAGCCAATTTATTAACTAACTCTACTGACTATATTTGTAACACAGGGTTGTTTCTTCTTTATTTAAAAGAACATTGATAACTTTAAGATAGGTTATTCTATAAAATATGTTAATTCTTTATATAATTATTAGTATTTTAATTCTTACCTAAAGGGTAACTGTCCGGCACGGATTTTCCCTTTATTTAATTGTGTTAGAGATGTCATATAAGCATTATCGGGTACATACCACCAGCTAATATCCAAAGATAACTGCGAGAAAAACCAAAACGATGAATTTGTTGGGGAAACTCGATAATAACCGCCTAAAAAGGAAAATATACTAAAAATAATTCATTTAGCTTTCTATATTTTAAGATATAGGTTCGTGTTTGAGTGATAGACAAGTTTCTTTTCCCTTACAGTAACTAAATAAAACATTAATTGTATAATTGCTAACCAGCTACTAAGGGACCGTTATCAGAAGCAGAATCGAATACAATATCATAAGGAGAGTAGTCAAATGGTATAGAAGCTAGCGATGTGACCCAGAATGTGTCCTAAATATATTCAGGGTTATTGTAGCTTTGCCTGCACATCTAACCTGCTGAATCATCCAGAATGTCTTTGCCTTGGAGACCAAAGCCTTTGCTAAATTAGATCGAAATAGGTAAAATAGCTGGTAGAATCCATCACCGTAGTTAAAAGGCGACTGCAAATTGTTAAAAATGAAATATTTACATTTTTAAATGAGAATTTGTAGTTTTCGAAACGAAAGAAGAATAAGTAAAAACTAACCGATAGTGGCGGTACAATCCATTTAAGTTGATTAATATGAGGCCAGTAAAGACTAAGAAAATGAGATGATTCATTATCAAGAGTAACTATTAGAGAATTATTATGAACATCTAAAGTAACATAATTAGATTTTTATTACAAAATTACCTGTTATAATACTTACCATTCATTCTCTGTGTGTTACATAGCCAATTATAAGTCATATTAAGAGCATGTTTATTTAGAATAAGAACAAATATATCATTATTTGTAGAAAAATTATTTATTGCATTGTTGAACATATCTGACGACATCTAAATATAACAATATTATTATAACTTTAATTCAAATAAAACTATTTCTATTAAGATCTAACAGTTTTCTTTGCGCTATACTGACTTGAGATTCTGTACACTTATCCACGAAACTAAAATAGTATTCCTTGTCGTACCCCCCAACAGTGTAATTCATCCTTTATAGTTCGCGGATACGGACACAGAAGACTCCGGATTAAATGAGCAAGCCCTATATATTCGACCAATCAAGTTCATACCTAATTAAAGAGTTTAATTTAATATAAGCCTACCATTTTCTCATAACTGACATCTTCTTTGTATATTTGTACAGTGTTCATAGCAATTAAGGCTATTATTATTTTGCGTAGAACAAGAGCAGAAATAATAGAAGGAAATATAGAATGTAAAATTATTTTAGAAGAGAGCATCTAAATAAAAGAATTTGTAAGAAATAACATTGTATCTTATATTTTAATCAGTACGCGTAATGTTTGAGACTGCGGAATAGAAATATAGAACGAATATGTACAAAACATAAGAGAAGTAAAGAATACAAAGGGGACTGCAATGTATTGTAGGTATAAATAATGTTTTTATGAAAAATAATTAATTTAAATAATTCAGAAAGATATTGTTACATTGACAATCATTATAAAAGTATAACAAAAGTTCACACTAAATCCACTTTGCAGGTGTGTTTAGCGTTGATAATTACATAATGGGGCTTATTGTTAGTCTTTTTGATAAAAATGCCTCGCTCTGCCAGTCAAGGGTACTATTAAATTGAGTCGTTGCAAATTTTTAACGAGATATCAACGGTATGGATAGGGACGGTGTCGAATTTGCCAAAAAGATTTTCGCCACTGGGTAAGTGAGAATTAAGCGGAAAGTGCAAGGTTAACGAAGCCAAAAAACAAAATGAAAGCCCAAATTAAAGTGAAATAATGAAGATTAACTAAAATGATAAATGCCACCTCCAAATGCTTTTTTTAGGTATCATAAATGTTTGTGATAAAAGTACAAAGAAAGTGTTAAACTGGTTTTATTACATCAAAAATCTAACATAAATGATACACAAGGACATCTCATAAGAGAATTGCTTCATCTTAACAGACAAAACAATTCGAATAGAAGATATGTTAAATAACTATAGAGTAACACTGAAATTCAGGGTTGGGCATTTCCCGGGACGGCCGGGCCGACTTTTTGGGAAATCGGCCCGTGCCGGCCAGATCGGCCTTTTCCTAGCCCTGAGTAATACTGCATACAACCGCTTGCATAAAATTAATTGATTTAGGTGAATATTCTGATAAATAATATCCAAAAACATCAATTTATCAAGATTATTGCACTCTTTATGGTTAATGCCGAAAATACAACTGAACACTAACTTTTTTAAACAATATCCCTAAAAAGTGAGAAATAGACTGAGGCCGGGTCGGGGCCGAAAATTTGAGAAACGTGCCGAATTCAAGGCATCAAATGACTAAATATATATATATATATTCCATAAAAAGCAATAGAGTTCATTGCCTTAATGACTGTGCCTCGATTATCCTCCTTCTGACCTAATACTCTTCAAAATCCCGAATAATAATTACCGAACTACGAAAGTGAAAATACAACAATTATTAGAGTTCTACGGAAACATAGAATATAATAATAATAGCAAGTATTGGATAAATGGTAAATCTAAAGAATTAAGATGATAACAAAAAGTAAAAATAAACAATTATGGATGTTTGTAAAACATTTAGTTAGTATTGGTCAGGTGTGGGAAATGACATGCAGCCTCAATCATTTATATATAAGTTCTAATTTGAAATGTTAGACTGTTAATGAGATATGAAGCTTTTAATTTAATATTAGGTTTATTGTGTAGTAAGAAGTTATGTACAGTACAGTAGTATTTGTCTTCTCTAAAGAAACTCATGTTCCTTAGGATCATTACAAACCAGTTTCATAGCTATAGAGTAAATAATGCTATATTTCATGTTCTTAATTATATTTACTATTGTCTTAAAATATTATTATAATTTTAAATGTTAATACAAGTAATTGTCAATATAAAATACCCCAATTGGTATATTACTAGTATAAAATAATAAGCAGAATTTGTTGAATTGGATGAGAAGCTTTACGTACGCGTGTATTGTCGCTAAATCATTTGTAATTTGCAATTATGCAGTGTGCATTTTGCATTTATTGGGTGTCGTCACCGTGAAAATGTGGCAAATTTGAACCTCTAGATTTCAATCTCTAGAAGTTAACTAATTTTGTATAGTTGTTTTTAGTATTTTTTTGTTGAGAACGCGATCTTGTGTAGGGAAGAAAATGTAGTAAAGTTACTTGTCTTGTTAATTTTTGTTGCCAGCGTTCTTATTTTTCTTTTATATAGGAGACAACAAGATGACCGATGTCGACGGTGATTCAGAAATCACCGTTAAACCAACCATCCCGGAAGCTGTGATCGAGAAGCTACGATCATTCAATCAAGCTCTCACTGCCTTAGAAGATGCGATGAAGCCACTATTACAAGTTCCATTTGAGAAGCCTATTGAGGTATGTTTAATATTTTGCGTTATCTTACATTTCAATTATTTAGAGGCCGGTTCTTGATATGGCCCCGATAGATGTTATCTCACCGTACACGATGAGTTCACTGTCGTATAAAAGTGTGTATTACCGAGTAGGATGTTTCCCAGCCACCATTATGAACCTGCCAGACAATATGTATATTTTTATTATCTTACTCATTGCAGGCTGTGCTGCCCGATGAACGTAAGACAGCACCGCGATTAAAAGCATTTGCGGAAAAGGTTGGCGTTCCATATTTTAATGTTAATGTTTATTAATTTAGTCTTTTGTCAGAAACACACTTTGGTATGTTCCTAGGAAGCAGGCCAAAAGCAATGATGAGGTTTTCTTTAAACATCTGCTCTCTCCAAGTAGTATTTTTATAGGCTATGGTAGATGACAGTGGGAGCTCATCAACGCGATCACCGGCCACCAGCACTCAGCAGTTTTCCTGTTTGTTTTGCTGTTTATTGTTACATAGTTGTTCGAATAAAGAGTGCAATATTCCATAAACTGATTAATTTGTTCACATTTGGGTACTAGGGTAATATTAACGGGCAATTGGTTTTGGCAAAGTGTCGTATGTGTTTATTCCGAAGGTGTTCCCAATGGTTCGAGTTTGCTACGAAGTGCATGCAACTGCTCCGGAGTGTATGACAGGCCGGTTGTACAATCGTATATAGGCTGAAGATCGAAGTCATTCTAACTGGTATACCATACTTGCCGCTAGTGCAACGGTTGACTGGAAAAAAATTTCAGTTTAGCTATGGCTCGGGTGCTCCTCGTTTTTGGTTTATTGTCTTCATATATCGCTTCCGAAATTTCTTTTATTTTTATTCGTGTCGACAATTTGCTCAACACTCTAGGCATCATAAGCATGATCATTTGGAAGTTTATAGAGCTACTATTGAAAAATGAATGTATTAGTGAGGACCGAGTGTTTAAGTTCTTGGTTATTGCTGCAACAAAATTTCTGTCACGGTAGTCGGTTCCTGTCGGTGGAGTTGTTGAGTTTCTATTACTACATTTGTATCCCGAACTGTTCTTTCCATATTAAAAAAAAACTAGTATTCTTAATTCAAAACAGATAGTTGATAGTTGGCGAACTAGTCATAGTATTGACAAATAAATGGCGAGCCCAGCTACGAACATCGAAATCAGATACAGGATGCTCTTCATGTGAACATCTCTTGAAAAAGTTTTTGTACACGTTGTCAGCTTCCTTTAAAATGTATATCTCACGGTGGATGAATAGTGATACGTAACTCCATATCAGTAGGATATAGCCATTATCGATAAGATCTTGAGCATAGCAAACATCAGCCAGAACGTAAACAACACAATAGCGTTAGAAATATACCCCAATTTAAAAAAATCCTTTAATATGCTCCATCATTCATTAAATTTAAGTCACGAAAAAAAATCCCTCCTCAATATTATCAGGAAACCCAAAGCTTACATGAATTCATGAAGGAACATCGTTGTACGCAATTGCGTTAACTACAAATGCAAAATGCATAATTGCAAATTACAAATGATTTCGCGACAATACACGCACA
>JAQGAV010001582.1:0-20050 GCA_034691345.1 Phasmarhabditis papillosa
GAAAAGCCTTGAAAACCGGCCTACCCCGGCCCGGCCCGGCTTTTCCGGCCCGGCCCGGCCCGGCCCGGCCCAGGTGCAAAAAAGCCGGCCGGGCCGGGTTAACAGCTCTGGCGGCTCCAAACGACTGCGAATTCGGGGTTTCATGTTTTTGGTTTTTTTTTTCAATTTTTCGCCCAATTTGCCAGTTCCTGGATTCCATACATTTTTCTGAACCCCACACTTGCACATATATTTAATTATGCCATTGGAAAGGCCATATATCAATCTGTGCGACTGAGTTTTCTCGAATGATGTTGTTCAAGCGTTCCAGTGAAAATTGAATTTAAGTTTAAAATTGGAGCATGGTCCTTTAATACCACTGTCTCCGTTGGCGAGCCTTATATAAGGGATTCGCTTTGTATATATGTAGATAATAATGATCATTTTTCCAATGGAATGAATTAGGGGACTTTTTTATTTAAAAAATTTCTAAATTTATTCTAAATTTATTTAATCAGCTAATTATTGACGAAAGCGTCGATAATGAGCGGTTCCGGTCCATACGCTTACGAAATATATTTCAAATCAGCAAATACTATGCGCTCAGTTTTTTCAGGTAATTTTGTGCGCAAGTTTGGCAATTCCTTTTGCCACATACAGATTCTTTCGAAAAACTCAAGCGCTTAGGTTACGATTTGCTGATTCTAAATATATAAATTGATAAACAAAAAAAATCAGGAATGTGTCCGCAAGGTCGACCCGCGAAATGCAGTCTCTGTCCCCGAGCTAACTAGTTAGACGAGCCGTGTGCCGTGTTTCTAGGATAAAATCATTCAGTGTTCGTAAATGTTTTTTGGTAAAAGTTATATATTCATGTAATTTGGAGATTTCTTTCTTAGATGACATTAAACATATTTAAAGAAAGTCAAATCCAAACAAGAATTTGGCTAGTTTTCTCTACATATAATAAACATAAAGTGATGGTGCGGGTCTTTTTTTTTAACTTGCCGCTCGTTTATTTATTCGCCGTTTGCAGACGCGGCAATTTGAATTATTTTTAGAACTCCATTGATTCCCTTCCGATTCCTACCATTTCTCTATAGGGAATGAAACTTACTAATCCTCCATGGATTAATCACCAAGGTATTGTTTATAGAACAACAATAGTACATGCCTTGTTTAGGGGGAGCTGTATACTCCTTGGATATACATCCCAATGGTCTGAAGTTGGCAACTTGTGGTCAAGAAAATGTTGGTTCAGAAATACGTTATGTTCTTATTATTTGGTTAGGTTGGCGTAAAAGGATTGGTTGTAATTTGGAATATGAAACCAATAACAAACGAGGAAGATGCACAGGATAAAAATGTTGCTCAGGTGCTTGCAACTATTCCACATCAAGGTATTTGTACTGGTTCTGTTGTAAACTGTTGAGAATTGTTTAGCCGGAGTGAATTGCGTGCGTTGGTCTGTCGATGGATCTTATTTGGCATGCGCTTCTGATGATCGGACTGTTACTATATATGAATACGGTATATTTATTTTGTCTTTCTCTGCAATAGTAACTCTGCAGGAGGCCGTATAAAATCTTCTGGAACAATTGGAGCTAAAGGTATCACGGCAGTAGAAAGATACCGTTGCGTTCACACTCTTCATGCACATTCTATGGAGGTTTGTTCGGTTGTCGTATGTTAACTACTGATCCTTATTTGAAGGTTCTAAATATTGACTGGTCACCCGATGGTCGATTTCTCGCATCGACATCTATGGATAATACGACAATCGTGTTTAATGCGAAGAAGCTGCCAGGCTCGTTTGTTTCTGTATCGCTCAAATATATAAAATAATTTAGAGCGAGTTGTTGTGTTGGATGCTACTCGAAAAGGGCATAACGGGCCAGTGAAAGGATTGAGCTTTGATCCAGTTGGAAAATATTTGGCAACTCAATCTGCTGACAAGGTTTGTTGACTAAATCATGTACGCAGAAGTGTTTTTCTTTTATTGTAGACTTTGCGGATATGGAGAACTGATACATGGCATCTGGAGACCATCATATCAAAACCATTTGCAGATGTATGTATTCATTTATCGCTGTGCAATTGTAATGTTTTTATTTCAGAGTCCACAAACAACAGTATTCTCACGATTGGCATGGTCATCAGACGGGCAGTATCTATTCGCTCCCTGTGCAATGAATAATTCCGGTCCCACTTGTCAAGTTATACAACGGCAAGACTGGGATACCTCCTTGGATTTTGTTGGGCATCGCAAAGTAAGGTGCTATGTGCTGATCTGAAGTATAACAACATTCTACAGGCCGTTTCCTCCGTCGGAGTGTGTCCGCGGTTAATTCGATTTCTCAAAAAGGATGGGAAATATATAACGGTAGTTAATCTACGAGCTAATTGAATTTTGAGTGTTTTAGGTTACGCTATTAGCCGTTGGTGCTAGGGATAAGGCACTATCCGTTTGGGTCTTCCCCTTTGTCGTCAGGCCAGTTGTGGTCCTGAATCGTATGTTCAAGCACTCCATTACCGATCTCGTTTGGTATGGTTTGAATTTAGCGGTATCGTCTCAGGTTCCCTCCTCTAGCATGTTTGTTTTACAATTGTACTTTAGGACGGTACTATCAAATATATAACGTTCAATGAAAAGGAAATTGGTGACATGTTGTCTTCAGAAGAAATGGTTTGTGTAGATGTACTTTTCGTAAATATCAATATTCCAGGCGGATTCATGCGAAACTCTGTACAAAATTCGCCCGGTACAATTTGTTGACTCGGACAGATCTCTTCAAAACGTTTGTGATACACCTGATAAATTTGGCAGCTCCTTTATTGATAACGTTGATGATCTGATTGCTAAGAGAAAGGTATTACTGTATTTATTTTCGTAGGTTTATTGTTTTTTTCTAGGCTGAAGAAGTACGGAGAGCTGAAGCAGTTACCCCAGTTACGCCAAAGACTACTAAGCATCTAATGGCCAAACCTCCAGTGCCTGCGACAGAACTTGAAAGACCAAAAGAGCAGGTGGAGGTAAGTGGAATCGTATTCGAATGTAATTTTAAGTATCTGCTCCTTAATGTATCTTATTCACCCAGCTCTCAATATTATTGCTTATATGTGGATTATTAGTATAGTTATTTATCAGGTTCGAGGTAAAGATGGAAAACGAAGAATTCAACCTGTATTCTTATGCTCCACCATAGCAGATGAGCCCGAAGCAGGAACTAGTACTGGACAGCCGGCCGTTGGAGGAACTAATGAGAAGGTTGTTTTAGCCACGATTGCCCAGCCTGAATCCAAGAAGCCTAAGTATGATTTGTATTTGCAAATAATGTTTGTTAATGCCTGTTTCAGGCGAGTATCAATCTCTTCTGTGGACAAAACAACTACTGAAGAGTCTAGCAGCGACGATGAATCTATGGAAACCGATGATGATGCCGAGGAAGTGCTACCTTCACTAGGCAAAACATCCAATTCTAAAGAGAAAGAACCAGCTTCGACGTCAGTAGCTATAACCCCAGTGCCCAGTATAATGGCAGCTGAATTTAAGGTATTGTTTCTATGTAATCAAGTTGCAGTAATGAAAAGTAATATATTATAGCGGCAAATATTCACTTTTTTGTAGTACCTCAGAATGTGAATCGTCTGCGAATTAATATGCTTCTAGTTCCTTCATTATTTCCAAGGCGTTGCTACTATATAATTTATCAATTATCGCAACTCTGAAGTAGAAACCCCAGATATATAGTTAAATTTCAGAAGCCCAACCTTCGGCCAGTTGAAATCACACGCGTTACCGTTAGCGATACGGAGACCGTCCTGGATGTTCCGGAGCAGAAAGCCACACTCAGTGAGCCAGTTAATGGAGTTTGTTGTCGTCGATCAATTCTTTCTTATAAGTTATTTTAGGTTACTGGTGACCATATTGAGATTGACAATAATTGGTCATTTGGTGGAGTACGATCAAGTCAAATTATATATTCTCAAGGGGGAAAACAGCGGTGGACTGTTTTTGGAGGACCTCCTGTTGTTAATGCATTTGCAAACAGGTGATTGGTTTTTTAAATGGGTCAACTAGTTAGATATGTTCTAGATTTTGGGTTGTTATCGGTTTCTACGAACGGAGTCTTCGAGTGTATTCCATATCGTGTGGACGTCTGAAAGTATCTCTACAACTGGATTCAGTACCAGTCCGTGTAGGATTGAATGGTCATTTTATGTTTGCACTCACTCAAACTGGAAAATTCAGTTCCTGGTAATTAAATAGTTACTTATTTCTCTAGTTTTATTTGGTAACAGGAATGTTGGGAAAACTCGATGTATTGTTTCACGGTTACCAATATCGGACTGTGTTTGTAAAGGTTGTTTCATTTCCAATATCACATTTAATTCAACTGTTCAGATGCAAACCTGTCGAGCATATCGATTACGTCGGCGGGAATGCCGCTCCTTTACTTCTCCACTGGTACTCTTTTCACCTATTCCGTTTCTATGGAAAGCTGGTTTAGTCTGAAAATGTTGCAATTTCTATGTTACTGGTTCAGGCAGCTGATCGACTCCAACTCCTCGACATTAAAGCTGTGTGATGTAATTTCATCTACTGAACTAGGAGATGGTCAACTTGGACGATTGCTGAAAAGACGTGTTAGGTGACTATTTTTCGTTAGCACGTTTGAATTAATTTCTTTTCTTAGACTTGGTCCAGTTCCTAACATTCCTTATGCCGTTCGCAGCTCCGTCAAGGAAACCCAACTGGAATCATGGTTGATTTCCGCGGAAGCCACTGGCATTGCTGTGGATTACAAGCGAATTATGCTCTCTTATGCTAGTGAACTCGTAAAAAATGGTGAGCATTGATGACAAAGTGAATGTATTTTATTATAAGCTTCAGCATCCACAGATAAGATCAAGGATCTGCAACAAAATCTGGCCGGCGAAGGACTTGTACTGGGAATGAAAAAATCAGCCCTTCTTGCTGATGTTAATGATGTAGTTCGTAGGAGTAATTTTGTAGCTAATAATTCGTCAGCTAGGAATTTATCCATTATATAATCCCATTATGTATTACTCTTTTGTGTATGATTGCTTTATGCTCAGTTTAAATTGCCTTCCATATTTTTTTAGTACAGTTTTTCTTTCGATTGTGAAGTTTCCTTAATGCATCATTTCATGTGATATTCTGCTGCTTTGTTTTATTCTGTTTAGGAGTTTCTCGCTTTTTCCCCAACATTTTTGTTATCCTTTCGTCGTTTTGATATACCCAGTAATTTGATTAAGAATTTGTTATCATTTTATGAATACTCATCATTTTCTATACAAAGGTTTTCTATTCGATCTCGTAAGTGCCCGATGTATCTTGCAATATGAATAAATATGTGATTTACTTACTAGTCTAAGTTTATTGGTTACTTGCCTTTTCATACTGATGCTTCATTGTGGTAAAGATGTTAGAATTTGGCATTAAAATCAAAAGCAGACTGCTCAAAATTCGCTCTCTCAATACTCGCGAGACCTTGCCACTCTTGATCAGACTGTTCAAATTCTTATTTCTGATTGCCCTGATATAGTATTTCAGCTTATTTACTACGTTATGGGAGATATCGAGGTGAAGGTGTTATTCTTTGGCAAGGCTCGCGAGCTCGTTGGAGACGAAGAGAAAAAGGTCAGTGTGCGTTCTGGTTCATCCGCATAAGTATCCTTGTTTTAGATGAGAGTAGTTCCGCTCATGTCCTATCAGCAGTTGAAAGACTATATCTTCCGAGAGGTTTGATATCTCGACAATATACATTCTAAGTCTATCCTCTCACAGAAATTCAAGGAGCTGGGTGTAATTGAAGAATCATGTATATTGGCTGTTGATCAGAGGTAATTCGAATTTTTGTATACGTATTCTCAATTTATATATAATTTAGGTATGCAAACCATGACGAAGAAGTCCGTCTTACACCTTCAAGCGAAATAGCAGTAATTCCTCCATTGAGCGGTGGTTAACTGCATCAACTAGTGAATATTGCCTCGACTTCAGATTCATCGTTGGTTACATTATTCCTACTCTTGTATATTGATGCACGCTCTTCTTTCCACTCTTTATGTTCTAGTGCTTTCCGGGTTCTGGGCCCACGTGCAGAGACGTTTATCCACTCGGATTTTTAATCCCCAAACACATTGAATATGCCTTAAATTACTCCCAGTGCGTATTTCAATGAGAACTAAGTAAAACAAGAGAAATATGGAATCAAAACCAATCGTTTTGGTGAACGTCTCTGCATATCTATCCTGGGTACATATTGGGCATAATTTTGTTTAGTGTCAAAATATCTTGTTATTGATCTTGAATAAATTTGCATATAGAAGCTTTCTGTTGTTTTCGCTTTCCAAGGACAGGGAGTGGAAAAAATGCGCACTGGGCCGGACCGGGCTTTTTCATTGGTATAGCGCAAAGTGCAGGTTTGTCCGACATAAAAGGCCATCATAAGTTGTTGTCAAACTAGAAAACTCCGATACATTGATTAATATTTATAATACTATTATTATTGCTAAATTTCTTTAAAAAATAAGCATCGCGAAAAAAGTTTTTTGTTAGTTATTATTTTTAACCTAAGGAGCAGGAAACATCTGCCTTTCTGTTAGCATAGTTCAACTATATATCCCGTTGCTAGGAGGTTGTCACTATATATCGTTGTATTAATGCAAGATTCGATTAGTTCATTTTCCCAGCAATGTAAGGGTTTGAGAAAAACTTAAAGTCTTCCCGACTCATTATTATTATGTATATATATACACACACAGTATATATACTCTGCTATTATTTTTAAGCTTCTTATTTTTTGTTCCACCACGAGAATGGGTTGCCGTTCGTCGAGACATTCATTTGCTGAACGTTGCTGTGTATCTGCCATGCCAGAGAAATGCCAAAGGGTTAGATATATTTTTTAACACTCACGAATTACGGACGGGTACTTACATTTTATATTATTAGTAACAGACAGGAGAAAGCTTCCCAGGACAGTAGTGGTCAAATTTCTAGGCCGTTTCGGAACAGTATGGCAAATTGCTTTTTCTCAATCACAGCAAAACGAAAGATCCATTTTGTCATTTGCCCGGGCCGGCCTTTTCCCAGCCCTGTGTAATTCGATGGCTCATAACCAATAATTTATAGCAATTCCGAGTAGAAAACCGTAAGCATTTTCTTACTCTCTGTATTCCTATGACTTCTTTGATGAATTATTCTAATCGTCTTCTTGTCAACTACATAGTGAGATGAGTGTATGATAAATGTAGTCAACATTTATCCTACACGCATGTGCCAAAATAGTTCTGTCACTATTCCTAATTAACCCAAATATTTGTAAAAATATCCAGCTGTCATTTTATTGTCAATTTACAGCGGCACTATTGCTTCTAATGGTCTTATCTAAATAGTTTTTCGAACACCTGGCACAACTGATATTAACCGCTCGCTCTGTAGGTATCTTTGCATCAGTTTATCTATATTTCTTTAGTTTCAAAGCTAATTTGCTCAACTCTCGTTCGTTCGTTCGTTAATTCTATTTATCTTATCGGAAGAGCGATTGCTCCAGTTGCCCATCGAGTGATAACATAATTCCTAACTTTGAAATTGCCAAAACGATACTGCTGTCACAACTTATCGTTGGGTAGGACTATATGATATGTTCACAACAAAACCGTTAACGTTAAAATTTGGTTTAAAAACCTGCATCGGCAACTCAGTATGATATGAGCTGAATTGTTCCAACGCGACCAATATTTGAAATTCGGTTTAATATTTAATAAAACCTTGTCTACTATCATACCGCGCACCTAATCTAATTACTGGAGGTCTTTACGAACGGTAAGCGTATCGAGGCAAAGGAAGTGGTCCTCTATTAAGGTAATTTGGATGGGAAACTAATCCTCAATTTAATGTCCGCTCGCGATATATTTCGGAGGTTCCGTGTTGCGATATTATTGTTTAATTATTGCGAACTCTTGCTTTTTGGACATTAAAGATGTAAAGCGGCACACTGATTAGATTGCTTTTACAGCCGCCGAATAAAGTCAAAGATGGAAAATTGTCTGCCTATAGTGTGAGATTGTGGGAAAGTGGTATTTAGGAAGGATACATTCTACAACTTCCCGACTCTTTTGAATATTGTGAAGCAAAGGGTATAGTAGCTAATTTCTTTGAGTTATGTCTGGAGATTAAGGGATGTCGAGATATTAGATATTCAGGTTTTTCGGAATAGGATTAAAGGTTTTGGGACACGATACTATTTCAAATCCTAGCATTGGAGTGAGATTGTGTGAATGGTGGTGGGAACTTAATATTCTAAAACTTCCGGGCATTTTAAACCTTCTGGAGGTAAGAAGATTGAAACTGAATACTTTGGTGTACCTCGAGTTATGACTAGTTACTCGCAAACTATTCAAGTTGATTCTAAGGGGCAACATTTCTCTATCCAATTTCCGTATCCTGTATACCACTTAGCTGGTCGAGCTGCGGAAAACTCTGTTCCGCTTTTTGTATCTCTTTTTCTTCTCTAATCTATGTATGTAGCATCCTCCATAAATTCCAGAGGCTCCGCCCATTTCTCCAGTGGCGCCTGGAGTATCTTTGTGTTTCCACCTTCTGCTAGGTAAGCACATTTGTTCCTTCATTATGAGCCCCGGCATAGTTGACAGAAGTCAGCCGCTGGATTCCTCGGAATCGACCGTCACTAGTTGTGTCCCATTACGAAGTAGCTTCCGAGCCCTAGCTGTCACTCTAGGACTGAAGAAGAAAGGGAATAAGAGGAGCAGAATGTGCCAAGGACAGTATGATGAGTGCCAAAAGGTCGGTTCAGTTGATTGTCCTAGGGATAAACTTTTTACGATTTGCAAGCAGCAATGACCGGAGTTTTGGATTCCCAATCGCGGATAACCGTTTGCTTACTTAGGCAACATTGTTCGTTACAGTTGTCGGGAAGGCGCTCAGGGGCCGGCCGGATCCCAATTTTCTCATTTGCCTTATGGCGCAGCGCGTTCATAGACTGGGAAAATTCTCCCGCTGAATTCCAGAATAACAATTTTGGAATTGTAGCTAAGTTGACTATATTTCTCGTCTTCATTCTACACTTATACTGATCATCTTTGAACCTATTTCAACTTTGTTGTATGCCTTAAAATATTTGTTAGAACAGATAATCGACTGCCGAAGGGATTTTTATAGATGTTAACGTTGACTTAGCACTTCTGTATTAACGATTTTTTTCAATTATCTAGGATATCATTGTTCGTTCATATTGTTCTATTCAAGAATAATAATGTAGTGTTAAAAAAGAATCTCGTTGAAAATGGCTCTGAAAGTATTAGACAACCGAAAATATACGCAAAATTTCCTTAAAATACGGAAGTAACACTCCATTATTTCTCTTGAATCACTATACAGCTAGACCCATTTCCCCTTCGTAGCATATTGAACTAGCAAAGTGTTGTTAAATGTTCTAAATATAGATTATATGGTGTGCAAACATATTTCGTATTTTTGTCTCTGTTTTGCTAAAGTGCTCTAGTCATACTAATGATTCACATCCCATCTATATAAGATAAAGTGAAAACAGCATTTTCTTAAGCAAGGCACATTTTTTGATTTGATTCAGATTTGGAAAAGATTTTTAAGATTTAACATTTTAAAGGCTATTCTTGGCTATCCCTTTTTGGAATGTATAGAAAACGAACAATCTAGTGACTGGGAACAACTAATTTTTATTGAATTTGTTGTAACACTTGATGGGTATCGGTATAGGCTATACCGGAACCAGAATATCCTATATAAACACTATGCGTGTTTCTCTAACAGTCGAATATTGAGAAAACAGTTTCTCATAGTTTCAAAATATTGAGAAAACAATCTTTTAATTATCTCAAGAAATTGAACTTTTCTCAAAATTAGGCAATATTCCACAGGAATCGGGAGGATCCCAGGGAACTGAATATCCCAGAATCGGAAAGGTTCTCGAAAAAACATCCTAGGAGATCAGTTGTTCATCGCTCTTCGTCTCCAAGCAGTTCAATACATTTCTTAGCCTTTAAGGAAACTTTTGTTTGTTTATAAGGTCGATTGTCAGCTATTTAGTAACATAATAATATTCAATAAGTATTTACCAAACACCAGGTACTAGCTATTTATCACTTCTTTCACTAGTTTTTCGATCTTCTTGTACATATTTTTATCGTCTGTTTCTAACAACGTCGTGGTTATTAGAAACAGACGATTCCGTATTTAATCAGTGCTGCAATTCATTCGAAAGATTATTCTATCGGGGTTTTAAGAACGCAGTTACAGCATATTCTAAGAGTAATTATGGTCTATCATGTGCGTATTTTTGGTGCAATCTAGAATAATACTTTATATCTGAACATATTAGCTAACAATAACGGGGATAAAGCTTTTAAAGCGGACTCTTTGCACTTTGCCAAATAAACAATATAGAAGTGGAGCGCAAATTTTCATGAAATAGATCATAATATGCTGATTCTAAAAATATAAATAAAATTATAAATTGCTTTACAAAAAAAATTCGTGAATCGATCAGCAAGCTATATTTCCAAAAATTGTTGTCCTGTTGCCAACCCATTAGGCGGGCCGTTTACGCAGGACTGCGTACAATAAATAGTTGCTATGCTTTTAAATTTATATCTAGCTGTATATCTTTTCTATATCATTATTAAAAGAGTTTTTGCCTTCAGTACCTTTTGCCTTTCTAAAGTAGAACTTACTACTTCTGAGCCCTTTTATATTAATAGCAGGAAGCCTACGTTACTTTTGTAATTAACTGATTATTCCCAATTTCTTTTAAAGATTCGATGCCATTTCTCATAAAGAGCGCCTCGGTGGGTAGCATTTCGGCGAAAATTATCCGCTATCTTTCTAACTAAAACTGTAAATTAATTGTTCTTTCCTATTATAATTGTTATCTATCCAAATTCGACCATGCGAGCGTGTAGTAGCGCCGTTAGAGCGACCCTAGAACTGATTATATTTGATGAATTAATGATTTCTTGACTTTATTTAGTTGCAATCTCAATCATTTCTCTTGTCCTAATAATATTTCTAACTAAAACGTGTATTTAACTATAAGACTGACTATTTCCTTTCTATAAAACTATATTTTCCTCGGTTGATGACTTGATAGGAATTGATACGAAAATAATGTGATTTTGGTGTTAAATGAATCTAACCACTATCTTTCATTACGAGAAACAGACTAGAAATCTGATGCTTTTCGGTGGTTATTAGTTTTTTGAAATATTGTATATTCCAAAACCTAAATGATATGCAAACATTTTGTAATCATGTTTATACACGCTTTAAAATCTTCTTCCTAAACCACTACTCACACATTTTTTCGTTGAATTCTAAACTTATATACGAAAACAAACCCTTCATTATGTTTGTAAACTTATTTGTAATATACTTATCAATGCATTCTCTTTCAGCATAACTACGAGCGTAACTGCACTTCCTCACAGTCAGGCTCTTCGAACTACAGTCAAACTCCGCCTCCACCTTATCCAGGATACTCCACAACCAATTCCAAACCACAGAAATTTGGGAAAATGAACTCTCTAGGTGAATAAATAGACTTTGGAGAAGATTGTGTTCGAGAATAATATATATTCACAATTAGAATGCACTTTATCAGCAGTCTATAATCAGCTATATGTATATATTTCAAGATTTTCAGAAATGAGGAAAACAAAAATGCATTAATTCGTTTTAGGACCCGCCGCTCCCGAAGTCCGCAAAGCCGCCCAGGAATTTATTGCCTTCCTCAACAAGTCTGTCACTCCATTCCATGGTTAGTAGTTAGTAGCAGGGATGTCCAGAATTCCGATTTCCGGCATTTTTCTCGGGAAAATTAAAATCTTTTTGAAAGTTGGGGATATAAAAACAAAAATGGAAAAGAATTTAGTCTGTATTGATATCCTGCTTCGGAGAGTCACTTAGTACCACAGATAAGCCATATTTTTTCCAGCAAACAAATTTTACATCTAAATATTTGAAAAAAAATTGCTGAATTTCTGGTTTCCGGAATTTGAAAACCGTCTGTCCGGACAATCCTGGTTCGTAGTAAGCAGTAGTATACAAAAAACACAATTAGTTAACGAAACTCTTTTCTGAATAATTGTAAGTTAAGCCAATGTGATTGTTTTTTGCAAAAGCTAGTCTAAGCTTTGGGCTAAGATTGTGATTAGAATCTGGCCTGAGAAGTGGCCGGTCCTCTTCAAAAATAATATTCAGTGGTTAACTTACCTTCTTTCAGCCGTGGCAGAATGCAAAACTCGCCTTGTGCAGGCTGGTTTTGTCGAATTGCCCGAAACTGGCCATTGGGATATCAAGCAGGGCAGCAAGTATTTTGTCACAAAGTAAGTTGTTACAATAGTTCTTCAGTGGGGATTTAACCGACACGCAGCCTCTCAGCGAAATATATTTATTGGTTATTCTGGAGCTTCCAAGAATATATTAAAATTTTGACACTTATATATCACAACTTTCAAAAGAATTCGGCTGACTAAAATATTTCACCCTTATATAACTTCTGCTATCGCAGCCTGTTCTATGACCAAATTCTTTACAATCGGAACCTTTAATCGTTCGTTTTAGGAACCGTTCTGCCATCATGGCATTCGCAGTAGGTGGTGCTTTCGTTCCCGGTAACGGTTTCTCTATGGTAGTTGGCCATACTGACAGTCCCTGTCTCCGTGTTAAGCCAATCTCTAAACAAGAGAAGGACAAATTTCTCCAGGTACCTGCTCTGTGGTCTTCAGATAATCCAGAACCACTGGCTAATATTTTTGAGATCTGGTTTCATATTTTCCTCTCCAAAACACAGTAAAATTCCAATACAGTCTACTACCTTACCAATAATAACACTTTAATTCGCAGGTGGGCGTTTCCACCTATGGCGGTGGCATCTGGCGTACTTGGTTCGACCGTGATCTGTCCGTAGCAGGAGAAGTTGTAGTTCGTGAGGTAAGGGGCCGTGTCTAATCTTTTTTGCACGGAAAAGGTGTGCAGACTAATATTTCACTTGATTATGTCGTATTACGGAAGTATAGTTGGGCGGTTGGGCCCGTTTCGCGGGAGCCCGGGGTTTGACAAAAACTGGCTGGGGCTCGTTTTTTCGGTATAAAGTGTTACTTGATTTTTCAAATACCAACTGTTCAATTAGAACGTTCTTTCTTAAATGCATTATCCGTATATAGTCGACGGATGCGGTCAGTTTTGCAAAGGAGCGCGGATACTAAGGTGTAATAGACTGAAACCCAAACGGATTAGCGCTCCAGCGCATATATTCGCAGTCCTTTACCTGCAAGCAATTTGTCCGTCGACTATATTAATAAGCAATTTATAAATAAATATGTGTTATCTATTTACAGAAGGACGTTCTTTCTCACCGTATGATCAATATCAATCGGCCTATTCTCTTCATTCCCAATCTTGCTATTCATTTGGAAACTGATAGGTAAGTTAGTGAAAAACAAACTTATTCAGTTTAAAGAAAAATTAACTGTTTTGAGAGAGAAAAACAGCTGGTGCTGAGGCATATAAAATGTTTCTTTCCTAATGAAATCCCCTTTTACGTTTGAATCAACAGTCCTTAAATCACTGTGTATGTATTGCTCTTTCCAGAGAAAACTTCAAGTGTAATACCGAAGAACACTTGCGTCCTCTCTTAGAATCGTATGCCGCAGCTGGAATCAATGGTTCATCCGCAAAAGCTGCTGCTGGAGCTGATCCACGAGACATTACCGGCGAACATCACAGCAGTTTCTTGGAAGTGGTAGCTGGGTAAGTAGTGCTGAAATTTGTAATTGTTAGAAATATAGTTCAATAAAATTATATAGACTACCATAAAATCAGAATAATTTTTATGTTATAGGGCTGCTGGCGTGGACAAGACTGCTCTCGTCGACATGGACCTCTATCTCTACGATAAGAATCCAGCGGTACGTTAGGAAGACTAAGGAATGCTGAGTAATACGGATCAATACTAATTATCGAAACCATTAAGAAACTTTTTATTATACTTGATCGGCAAATCTCTAACAGATTAACGCTCCGTTCGTGTATAAAATATGTCTTAGAGACAAGAATATTGCCAGACAATTCCTCATTTTTCATACATTTTCTTAATTTAGTCCATCACCGGTCTGAACGACGAATTCATCTGTGGAGCTCGTCTCGACAATCTGGTCGGAACCTACACAGCTATTAGTGGTAGGTTCGCGGACTTGTAGGGTTTTCCAGGACTACGATGGGGCTGTCAAGTGGTGTTCCATTTTGCCGTTTTTTTTAATCCTACTGAATGTATTTCCTGAACCGTACATCGATAATATTAAGAAAAAGATGCAACCTTATTTGACAGGTCTGCTCGAGTCGATTACCAACGGAAGTCTCAGCACCGATACAACCTGCCGTATGGCCTTGTGCTTCGATAATGAGGAGGTAGGTCTGGAAAAAAGGGGTTTTGAAGATTTTAATTTTATAACCATTTAGCGACTATTAGCTGGGTGGGTATGATTTCCCCACGGATATCCATAAAAACCAGTAAAAATCAAAAGCACAAAAGAAAGACATATAAAGTGTATGCGTTTCAATGGCATATAATTAATTTGACTTTAGGTTGGTTCGAATACTGCTATGGGCGCCGCCTCGTCTCTTACCGAATACGTACTGAGACGTCTTTCCGCCGGAGGTAGCAGCACTGCTTTTGAAGAGGTGCGTAACCAAGTAGAATGATTTCCCCACGGATATCCATAAAAACTGTTTAAAGGACTACTCTAAATTTAGTTAGACCTACTAGACTAAGTGTGGCAAATTCAAAAATATACACTTGTAATCAAAACGACCCCAAATAATCCTTGTCTATTTAGGCCATTGCTAAGAGTTACCTGATCAGTGCCGACCAGGCCCATGCTGCTCATCCCAACTATGCCGCTAAACATGAGGTAGTTTGAAACCATCAGAATGCTGACTATTTTGGTGAAAATGTATGAACTTCCTAGATCCACTAGGCTGTCAGATTATGTAAACAATATCGATGGAGAACACCTATAATGGTATAACTTGTATTGACTTTAAAATACAAATTTCAGGAGAACCATCGTCCAGCCTTCCACGGTGGAGTTGTTGTAAAGGTTAATGTAAATCAGAAATACGCTACCACTGGAACTACGCACGCGGTACTGAAACAAGTTGCCGCAGAGGCCGGAGTACCACTCCAGGTTTGTCATCCGGGCATATCAAGAAAACAAAATTGACTACCTCATTGTAAGAGTTAACAGTGCTAAGAGATTAGTGAAGATTCTTCTGCATCAGTAAACAATTCGTATATCCAGATCAGAGGCTCATCGATATAGTTTTTCAACTTGACCAACAGTAAATAATTCAAACAAAAACCCATCTCTTTTCAGAAGATGATCGTCCGTAACGACTCTCCTTGTGGGTCCACTGTTGGCCCTATTCTAGCCACCCGCTTGGGCCTACAGACTGTGGATGTGGGCTGTCCTCAGCTGGCAATGCACTCTATCCGCGAATTCGGAGACACCTCCAGCATCTATCAGGCAACAAAATTGTATTCGGTACGTGAGGGGATTACATTTCGAGAAGAATGGCATGATTAAACCAAACTGTTCAGAATGACTGATTTTGTTCCGGAAGTTATGTCAATTATAAGCTTAGGTCCAAGTTCTGTAAAATGATCTGTGTGATCGAATGTGTTGTCAACTAAATGTTTGACCGGTTGAAATAGTGTAGATACTACCACGTAATACTTGAAAACTGCGTCTATCAGATATATAAAAGTCACTTATTTATTTCGTTTAGACCTTCTTCCAACGTCTGCCCGCAATTCTCAGTAGCTTCCAGTAAGAAATATCAGTATCATTCAATCAATAACTCAATGGTCCCGCTGGATTTTGTCTTCTTTTTCTAATGTTATTTATTTTAATGTCTAAGCGGTGCATTCATATTTGTATTTTCGCTCTATTAAGTAGAAATACGTGTAGCTACTCGTGTAGACTTAGCCGGTTTTGTATTGTGATTGATGGAATAAAGAATCAGTTCTAAAGTGTGGGTACCTTGTTCTAAATATTGCAAAAAAGAAAGAAACGGAAAAGCTAGCGGAAAGTCGAATGGCGCTCGCTAAGGGAAACTTTATTTCTAGAAGCACGATTGATTACAATTTAAGCAAGATTACCATTTAAGAATCAAGTGGAAAACATTAAAACCGTGATAAATATCCTAGTTTTTCAAGAATTTTTAGATACAAAAACTCTCGACTTTTTCTAAAAGTTACATGAAAAAGTCAACATTTCAACAAAATTATTAAGGATGGCCAGCGATACGTGGCCACGTATATTTATCAAGACGGCGTGTCGCTAACCCACTGACCACAGCAAAATTGCCAGCTGTTCTTTTTGGAACTTTACATCTTTTACTAGCGTTATATTCTTCCTATCCATACCCAATTTGTTATATTTCTTTTTGAAACATCGACATGTAGCTATACATCGTTGGTAACGTGTACATTTGGAAAGAGTAAGATCCTCTCGTTCAAAATTCATCCGACCCATCTCAGTTCAAAACATAAAAAAGAAACTTTACTAGGCCATACTTCTCTTCAATTGTATATGTCTATAGTATATATTTCTTCAGGGTACTTAATCAGGATGAACTATTCCAATCAATCCTATCAGGCTGTTCTACCGCCAGATGTATCCTCTGGTAAGTTGTGTGTAGAAACCTTCGTTATTATTCATTTGTTCAGGCTGGAATGATCCGCCATCTGTTGCTGGTGCCGCTCACAGTAACAGAGTTGCTGAGATGAGGAAACATAGACTCGTGGATCCATCCATTCAGGTTAGTTTTATCTACGGAGTGTGCTCGATTATCTCACGCTTGGGGTACATGTGCCAATGATTAATCTTTTGAATTATTCATCTGCTGTGAGCAGTTTCCACATATATTTAAACTCTATTCTATCACTTTTCGATTAGTTGCCGACATGTGCTAAGTCACCTTATTAGGTTTTTATACTTTGTTCGTTCCTCCATGGTTTTACTGTTATGTCCGAAATATTGTCACGATTGCTTAACTGTATATAATTGATCTATTTATTAATTGCAGGGCGCCAGTAACTATGGTGCTTACGCTCACCATCAACAGCAATATGGTCATCAAGGACATGGAGTTAGTTTTAGTTCTATTTACGGTTGCTAATCCATGGCTTTCAGGCGAATCCCTATGGAGCTCCTCAACAAAACCAGTCGAGTCCTTATGGAGCCCCACCGCAACAAACCAATCCGTATGGTGTGCCACAACAGAATCAGGCTGTCCCATACGGTGCCCCGCCACAAGGTCAAGGAGCGCCCGGGTTCTATGGAGCTGCCCAACAATATGTTGGTCCTCCTCCAACGCAGCAGGGCAATCAGCCATCACCGACCTTTGGATATCCACCGGCACCACAGGCGAATGTTGGGGTAAGCAATTCATATTCTCATGAAGTGCGCAATAGTATTTGCTTTATTCGACCGCGGCAACCAGGTTCAGATCTTTTGTTATGCTTGCGGTATGCTTTCGTAGTATGTTATTTTTATCTATACTATGCGATTTAGAACACGTTTCATTGCGTCCAGTGGTCGTTTTTCTTTCTGTGACTTGACTTAAATCTCAACATGTATAGTGATTTTTAGATTAACCCCATGGCTTCGACCACGCCTGTTCCCTACGGTGCTCCGCCAGCACTCAACGTCAATCCATCGCAGCAAAGCGCCGTGCCCTACGGAACACCTCTGCAACCGCATCAGTATCAACAATCTGCTCCAGTGGCACAACAGCCCGCTTCCCAACCTTCTCCACAAGGACAGGGTTATGGTGCCCAGGCTCCTGTTGTAAGTTTCTTCTACATACCTATTGTTTCATACAATACAGTTGACATTGCCGTAGTTGACATTGCAATATTGTTGAAAATAATATACTGTCTTCCATTTTTTGATGTTTCAGGCAGTCGGGCGTGCTACCCCAGTGGCCCAAGAATCTCAACAACCACAAAATCCGCCGGCTCAATATGGCCAGCCGAACAAGTACGATATTCCGTTTGGTGCTCCACCACAGTCACAGCAGCCTTATCAACAGCAGTCGGCTCCAGGATCACAGACTTCTCCTCAGGGCCAAGCTTATGCTACGAATGCCGTACGTTTAGTTGCATTTTAATAAGTATGGGATAATATTTATTTGCAGGCTAATCAGCGTGCCACTCCTGTCACCCAAGAAATGCAAGTACAAAATAATGCAAATCAGTATAGTCAGCCCACCAATCAGTACGGTGCCCCTCCACAGGGGCAGCAGTATCAGCAGCCGGCTCCTGCATCGCAGTCTTCGCCACAAGAACAAGAGTACCCTGGTCAAACGCAAGCGGTAAGCTAGCTTAACTACAGTGCAGTTAATATCTTATTTGTTCAGGTGAATCAGCGTGCCACACCAATTGCTCGTGAAGCTCAACCACAAGGCTGTGTCTATGGTGCTTCACCACAGCAGCAACAATACGGGGGCTCAATTCAACATACGCAGCAGCCGTATGGTATGCCTCCTCAACAACAACAAATGTACCAGCAGCAAGGGCAAGGATATCCCATGGCTCAGGTTGGTACTTGTTATCTGATGCAATTATGCTTTCTGTTTGCTATGTCTGTGGAACCCGTAAAGTAGCTGATGCATTGTGTACAATGTTTCGTTCTTCTATTCATCTATGTATTATAGGCTAATCCAAACGCTGGTAGTTACAACAGTCAACAGTACAACCCCTACGGAGCGCCTCCTCAATCTTCTGTTCAGAGAATGTAGTATTGACTGTACCTTGTGTATTTGTTTGATTTGGTTTTTGTGTTGGGTCTATCTCTTTAATTACTTTCCTGTATAATTTATTTAATCTTTTAATGTAACATTACAGACGTTTGATTGTCTCGAGTTAATTGTTTTAGAAGTTTTTGTATATTTTGGGTGCGATGTCTTTTTGCATACAAATGCCTGTGATTGTCGTGTTATAACTATGATAAAATGAAGCTTTCTATTTATGAACTCTCCTTTATATTGTCATGATTTCGTTTTCTGCTCGAATGTATTATCCCTAACGGTTTATAGATATATGGAATGTTTACATACTCTCTTTCTATATCTTGTAGTTATGTTTTTTACACGTGCTCTACGTGGTAATTTGAATAGACGGCATTGGGATCGCCGAGTATGGGAAGTTGGATACAGAGGCCCCCTTTTGGCACAACAGAAGGCGTAAGTCGTTTTATCCAAGAGCTGTGGTGTAATGATGATCAGTTTTCCCTTCTCATTTTCGATATCTTCGAAATTCAGTTCTTCATAATTATTCCGCGTTTGTCTAGGAACTGTACATCTATATTGCTTATTTAGCACTGGGCGACCTGACTATCCTGTGTCTGAGAACAGAGTACAAATCCTGCGAGAGCGTATGGAACGAGAATTTGGCGTTATGAAGTTTTTAGCCAGACCCTATGTCACAGAGGTAAGATTTCACCAAGTAGTGCAATCACGACGAAGTTAAGTCATTGAAAGAGACTACTTTGAATCGAGAGGAGTGACAAGCTTGGAGGAAATTCGACAGGAAGAAGCAAAGTTAGCAGAAGCCCAGCGAATGCCTGGAAAGGTAAGCAGCCAAGATTTTGATGTTGCGAGTCCTTCGTTCGTAACGTGGGACACTATTATTTGCCAGATATTAGCTAAATTTTTTTCTGTTTTATTTCCGAGTGTAATTATGTGTTAGCGGGTATCTTGATTCAAACCACACCCCGCACCAGAGTGTTAAGATTAGAAAGCGTATGATTCCTTTTCTGACGCCTAAGTATATTTGAATACGGATCATGTCAATATAGGCTTACATGCTAAAAATTTGGGACTACCCCGAAACGTAAGTGGCCGAAACAGAACTATGGGTACATGAGTATCAAAAGCTCAATTTTTTTTTGATTATTTTTATTATTATATTAAACATCG
>JAQGAV010001583.1:0-20047 GCA_034691345.1 Phasmarhabditis papillosa
AGATCATTCCTGTAAAGAATCACATAAGTCAGATAGTGCTTGGAAACCGGAGAATCTCGACGGTTTCCCTTGAAAGCTTTTATTACTCATCTTGGGAAACTGTGTTTGCTTTACATCTTTGAATCTCAAAGAGAATCCGCTCCAAAAAGTAAATCAGGGGTTCGCCTAACTTGGGGACTTATACGATCTCTTTCTGTGTTACCTTAGATATCAGAACAGTGGCTTTCAGATTAGGTTTTAAAATGTTCGTTGAAACTGGGTAAAATTAGAAAACATATTTAGAAACAATGTAAAGTAAAGAAAACGCATATGAAAGTCGACAATTCTACCACATTGAACTGCTGATTGCCGTATAGAAATGTGACAAGGTTGAAGTAAATATGAAAGTTGGGAAAATCCTTCCAGCAAACCCGATCTTTATTCGTTAGATTGTTAATTCTCATAGCTTGCGAGTGCACTTGGATTGGGTAAGATAAAGAAGTAATATATCTTAGAGGTAGGTGTTACCCAAATAATCTAAACCAGCAAAATCATTTTTTTATATAGACTATAATCATTTGTGTCAATTTATGCTGTACCCACATCAAATATTCAGCATTAACTTTACGAAAATTGCCTTTCCTAGCCAATATATTAATTTGATAACAGGTTCTTCTTAACATAGAAATAGTAGATATTCTGTCACCCAAACATTCAAATATTCTAGTCAAAGAATCAGAGGAAGAGAAGGCAAAGGCATCTAAAATAATAGTTTAACAAAATTTTAGAAATAATAATAGGTACAGGGTTCTTAATTATTAAAAAGGTCGTGTCGTCTGCGTAATATCATTAGAAGTTGCGTATTTATCAAACTTTGAAGATAAAGGGTTTGAAAATGAGCCTATAAATATTAATTATGAATCGGACTATATAAATATTCAGGAATGCTACAACTTGAAAAGCAATAGAAATGGAACTAACTATAAGTTTTACTATAGGCATATCTCTATTTAATGTATTTATCGTTTGTCAACCTTGTGTACAATTGCACAATATTTGATGATTCGTTGATTCTTTTTGTAAAAAACAATACTTTTTAGTTTTTAAGAGTCATCGGTGAAAGCGAATGAAAATCTATATATCGAAAACATGACAATTTATAGTACACTACTCCACCTTCATCTCTACTGAATTTCTTCGATTGTATTAATATCAATATAAGTATTTATTACAATTTAACATTAGCAAAACGACAAAACATATACGTTACTTACCAAAATACAGCTGTTACAGACCTGCAGGGAACTATTCCTATATGTCAGAATTTACGACAACATAAACGAAAAACCGGATGACCATTTAAATTGATGTGTTTGTGAAAAAGAGCTCGATTAAAAGCCAGGCATAACAAATTAACTTTTAAACATTTTAGAAGCCGAAGACGGATTGAGGATCCCTTGGCATATTCAAACTGAAGTAACGCTCCGCCTGGATGCAATGCGTAACGGTGTTCACAGGCTTCAGTTTCACTAAAAACAGATGTAAAAGCTTACTTTGTTTGCGTAATTTAGCAATTGTTTGTTTTTAATTTCTGTGCGTTTTATTTTGGTTATCAAAAATAAATTGATTTTCCCTGAGGCAAACTCTTATTCACGAAAAACAATGTGAAAACATTCATTAATTGATAAAACTATTGATTATTGTTACCACGCTATCTAACATTTTACAGATACTTTTAATAAATACGGAAATAACTTAACAATAGAATTAAATCCCATTAGCCGAGAGTTTAGTACTTAGTGATGTGAACATTTAGTTAAATATTACGGTAGCATTGTTCCCTATTCATTAACAATATTTAGAATTAACTGATTGTCTGTTAATTTGGAAAGAAAAAAGTTAAAAATAAACGGTTAGAATAACTGTTAATTTTACTTACATTTTACAATTCAATCTAACGCTTTGACTGCAGTCTGTCATATTGATTGGGTAAACTAAAACTGAAGTGGAATCTTCATTTGGATGCTAAACAATAGAATTATTTCATAATTTGAGGAATTGGTAGCATTTAATTAGTTTTAGCATGATCTAACCTGATTTTTTGAGTATTTGTTAGAATAATTTAATACTAACTCTCAACTTATTCTCTACTATGTAAATAAGACCAACATCCTTATCATAACATTGTAGATGAACTATTTCAGTTATGCGCGAATCTCCACTAATAAGAAATGTATAGCGGTGAGCTAAATATTAAAATTATAAAACAAAGTTTCTAATAAGCAATACAACAAGAAATATATATTACTATAATACCTATATGTTATATGTACTAAAAGACGTTCGTCATCTTTTGACGAGAATTTGAACCGCCACCCCTTGTTGGTAACGGTCGAGGCCAAACCATATAATAGAACTAACCTTGTTCCTGTATCAATTGATGAATATCATTAGAAGTGTTCAGTTGTATATTAGCAATATCTTTTAATTCTGTTAAATTAACTACTAAATAGCCTCCAACGAGAGTACCAAGAGTCGTTTTACAACTCAACATTATATTTGTTCCATCAAATAGATACGAATCTACGTCTATTGTGACTTCTACTGAAAGAGCTTTCATTTACCTGCGAATTATCCACGAATGCAACGTTTCTTGGCTTCCGCAGTGTGTTATTTGAAAAAGAAGCAACAATAAAACTATACATACCTTGGAAAATTAAGGCACCGACAAGGCTGACTTAAAAACCTACATCTATTGTCGAACTTAAAATGTTGGTTTATTTTCTGCTCCATTTTTAATCGTTCTTCTTCCGTTATATGTATTTGATACTCCTTAGTAGGCTTGTCTTTATCGGATGGATTCCTTGGTATCATATAAATCATATAGAATCCTACTATATTAGCTATCTTACTTCCTGAACCATATGCGACGACAACGACGTAATCTGTATCATTCATAAGGATAGACTAATTTGTAGTTTTAAAGATTGAAAGTAGAGTTAACAAAAAAAGAATTTAGTATTTAAAATGTAAAGTTACGAACAGTTCACTAGTTTTCTAGATTGTCTTTACTTGCTGGATCAACAAAGTTAAAAAGTTGACAAGATAAAAAACCGTACCAGTTTTATTGTAGCTCAGATATGTATCGGTCTGGCAAGAAATTAAGCTCCATGTAATATAGCATTTTCGTTCGATGAATTGATGAGCACTAAAATTGTTGTTTCATACCAGGATGAAAGTGTTTGTATTAACCAAAATATTTATTGAAAAGAATTTGTTTTTGCTAAACGTTTTCCATGGCCTATCTGAATTCGGTTCAGTCCTATATATAGTACTTACTATTCTCTTAAACACTAACTTACATTGTTTCTTGTAACTTTAACTTTTGTCCAATGTAGTCTATCTTGTACACAAATTGTTTAACCTCTTCAGGTACTGCAGAAATGACTATTATTTCATCGTCTGAGGTGAAATAGAAACTATCCACAATTGTTGAGCCAACCTGCAAGAATGAGGAGTTCATATATAATAGAAGTGTGGGATTTAGTCGGGCCGGGTCCGGAAAATTGTAAAAACGGACCAGCCATTTCCCATCACTGATTTCACAGATATTCAGGTTTGCAACATTGTATAGTTAATCTAATTAAAGGTAAAAATGATAGCATTTGAGTGATTGAAAGAATCCTTGTTTCACATTAAACTACCAGGAACACTTTGAATTTATTGCAGAAAAATTTGTAAATGAAGTGACCTCATCGCCATCATCTCGTTCATATCCAATTTTAATCTCAAAGCAGACTTTGTCGACCAAATCGATAAAAGTGAAAAGATAATAGTCATTGAAGCTCTGAAATGATTAATTAATAGTTTAAAAGTCCTTTTATTGTTAGTATAGTCATTTGCAAAGGCTAGGTTGCCAGTGCAGAATTTTGAGAAATTGGAACCAATTTTACCAAGTACTATTTTAATTTTTAAAATCTTAAAAAAATCCCAACAAAAGAAAGGGCTTGTGGTACCCGCTGGTTTGATTAATTTAAGCTCGAACTTTCTTGAGTACGATAAAGATTACTAAAACCTCAAACACATACTTTTATTATCCTTCGTTTCCTTCTAAAATGTGCGCAGAATCTACCGGATGGAGTGAAAGACCAATTATCTCCCGGTAAAGGCGGACTAAAACATTTAACCCATGAGAGTGTACATAGCCATTATATATATTTAAACCTAATGTTTAGAAACAACAACAAACCTTAAGTTAAGAAATAACTACCAAACTAGCTCAAAATAAAGAATGACCTTCCATAATCACATGCATTTTGATTAAACACTTAACATTTTGATCAGTAATAATACTTTAAATAACAATGTTCCATATATTCTACTTTCAAAAGTTAAATGTTATTCCTTTTAGTTTAAATTCTTTGTCACAGACGGTCGTTTGCTCAATGTAACTAACTTTAACCATTGTAGTTCCTCTGTTCCAATGTTTTTAATTTCCAAATAGTCTTCTATTTGCATTTTGTCATTTGATTTATCAATATTCATTATTATCCTAAAACAACAAGAACCTGTTGTAGAAAAATTAACAACACCTGAGACAAAAATATTGAAAAAATTCAATCACAGAAGAATAGGAATGGAAGGCTCGGTCAAGATTAATTCGAAACAGACCATGTTCGTATTTAGAGATAGCGTTGTTCAGTTAAGCCATTGCTTTACACAATGTTTTTAAGAGAATTACATGATTTAGTGTCAGTATAAGTTTGTTCATATCCTATAAGAATAACGTTAACAACTTGTGTTTACATACTCATAGAATATAAAAGTAGGATTGAATTAGAATAACTTAGCAAATATTACTAATTTACTTTAAGTTCAATTCAAGAGTAGATATATTAATATAAATTAACAAAAAAGAAAGCTAAATGTTGAATGCCACTGACATTGAATCAACAATCGGGGAAACGAGTTGCATTTATTGATTATTTGTGTCCAGCTATGTGTGTGGAAGACGCGGCCGCCAACAGAAGAGCTAGTCATTCAATATGTTAGTTATTTTCCATTATTTAGTGTCATCAGCTATCATTTAGGACAATGATATAAATATTACGAAATTGTTTTTCCATGTTCAGCGTAGTTAGCTCTTTTCGGGACACTTTTAGTCCCGATTTCACTACCTACGAGACAATCACGTGGTTCGATGTTCAGGTGATAGAACGCTAGCCTTGACTATAGCGAAAGTGTCATAGCTGCATTCATAATTTAACGTTTCTCAACCGAACTCACGTATAACTATACGTATAACTCGTCTGCCACAAATTAGGTGCGCTTTACTTCGATCATACGGCGTTCAATCCCAAAATGTGTGCGATACGGTAGGTTCGTTGCGGGACCCAACCGGGATCAGACCTTCGCTGGAACTGGTTCAAATTTGGTGCGAAAAAATAGCAACTTTGCAGCACACTCCACTATACTTTGTTTTTCCACTGCAGTTTGATTGCCGAGATAACTTCTCGCGACAGAAAAACCAAACTCGCAATATGTTCACTTATGATAAAGAAGACTTTATTTACAATACAAGCTTATTTAATTACCCGAATCTAATAAATATATATGATTTGATTAATATGAATAAATAACCACATTTTTATAATAAAATGCTCTTGATGTCTCTTGTTGAATATGACTTTCGCAGCTGCCGTCGGAATAGGCGTCGAAGTTCAGGATTAGAGAGCTAAAATTATTAGATTTTTGCAGGAACGCGTTTTTAGAAGTTTGGATGTTGATTACTAGGCTGTTGCACAATTTGTTTATGTAAATGGTATGTTTCAATCGATCATACTGGGAAATAATATAGTAATCATTAGTGTTACATGAACTAGCAACTTATTAAAAGAATATATGTAGTCTGCACTCTTATTATACATTTCAACTGTTTCGAAAATATTTCGAGAATAATTTACTCACCATGTAAATTGGTAATCTCATAGCACAAGCGATAACTACAAATAATGATATCAAATCTGTTGAAAACATGTAGAAATCGTAGAAACTGGAATAAATTGAGTATTTGCATAATATTGTGCAAATTAAAGGTACTAATTTAATTTATAGTACCTTTAAATACGGATAAAAACAGTGAGGATTCTAATTCTTAAATGACACAACACATTTCTATTTATTCAACAATCATATAGTCTGTAACAAGAAAAAGGCTGCAAGTTGCGGTATTAAACGAGGGCTTTCGCAATTACGTATTTGGGTTTTATGAAATCAAACCATCGCAAAAAGAGACGTGATATTTTTCTAGTAACAAGCAATAAGTTGCGCTTCTAATCACACCAAGAACATCTACTTTCGATGAAAATTGAATAATTTCTGAAAGCCTATATAACACCGCACCTTGCAGCCTTTTCTTGTTACGGACTATAGCAATACTCATAGAATTTTATTAATCAGTATGTTGGACTAAAATCATCTACAATAAGTACTCACTCTTCAGTAAGTGATTTCATATCCACAAATTCCCAAGCGGTTACAACTAAGTTAAGTACATTTGATAGTAGATATAGACCACATACCAATAGAAGAGTAAGTGTAGCAGAACGGACTTTACTCTTAAATGAATACTTTAAAGCAAAAACGGTGTCATGAAAATGTTGATAATATCTCTGAGCGACAAGCATCATTGAATTTGTTTTTTTAATTCGAGAATATGTTGCTTTCTATTGTAACTTAGATTATATAATTGAAAAATAAGGAAATGAAATGTTTCTGTTTTAGCAAACATAGCGGAAACAAACTGTTTTCAATAGTTTATAGGATACTCCAAATTTTCTCATAACTATATTTTGAACTAACCTTATTTTCGACTCTAAGTGCAAATCTGGTAGTAAGAAGGGCTCTAACTCCAGTCATCTGGTTTTTAAGCTCATAAAGAGTACCAGCATTAATAATTGTTAATAAGAAGAATGGTACAAATACAGTGACAAAGTGTCTAACCCAAAAACGATAGATAGTACCGTAGATATAACCCTCTGTTAGTTCAGTTGTAAAGACATAGTACTCGTTTAGTGTACCCTAAATATATGAATTATTCTAAGTGATTAAGCCATTATAGATTTAGAATGTTTCGATCAATATTAAAACACAACAATTTTACAAGTAAAATTTATTTGGTACACTCGTTGTTTCAAAAATATAGTTTGTGTCAGAATCTAGACTACATTCCCTTAGTCGATACATGATGTTGCAAAACTTTGAAAGGGTCTGACTTGCCCAATTTTCAAAAGGTCGGCGCGACGTAGTTTAGATTTTAAAACTCAGCTCTTACATTCTGAATTTGTTTCGTTACATGAAAAAATTTTTTCTCTAAAATAATTCATTTAGAAAGTCGAAGTTCAAGCAAACTGGTTAATTGTAGTGGCAAGCTTGTAGTAGACAACTTTCCTTACCTCACATTGGGGGTCGTTGGATTTGAATACGTCCAGCTCGAACATGATTCCTCCTTTAGCAAACACAGATATAACAAGAGAAGCAATACAGAGAAGAGTTCTCTTAGATTGATAGTATTTTAGACAATAAGATCGAATTGTAATGAGATAACGTTCGAATAAAGCACCAACAAGGACAAAACTAAAAAAGCATATATAGTATAAAGGTGATATTAAGGTTTTGTTGAAAGTGATTTCTCTACAGAAACAGTGACCTATACTACAATATTTTGTCCCGGTTTTCAGGGCATTATATTACGGTTATTAAATGTTTCTTTCCAAAGTAATTAAACCTCTTCGGCAGAAACATTCTTTTAAGGTTAAATCCGCGTTTCTGAAATATTTAACTCATTCGAACTTGCTTTCCCTAAACTTCCCTAAATGTCTATTCTATTGTTTACTATATCGAACGTCACTACTGCTTACCCCCTGCTTGCCCTGTGTTTAGTGACCTAATCCTAATTCTCCTTATTCTATACTATTCTGCCGTGTTTGGCATTCAATGCAGTTCAATGCATGCAAATATAGCGAGGCCCCCACCGAAGCTCATCAATGGATACATTTTGTTATTTCTGGTCTTAATTGCAGTGTACCACAATATTATCAATTAAAAAGCATAAGATATAAACATTCTTCAAACTGTTCCCACCTTGAAGTAGTCATAGCCACATGTGTAACTGCTAACATGTACACGAAGTATCGTCGCCAAATCTCAGTAAGAAAATACGAATTCAACCAGTCCTGTAAAATAAATTCATTGAAACTAGAAATATTCAGATTCCGCACTACTAATTGTTGGTAAAGTATTTCTTTCCCGGAATAGTTTGTTTGTCGAATTGTTTCGCTATGTTACATCCATTACTCCATATTGGAATGGTAACAACGAGCTCCCTTCAATCTTAGTTCATCTATTTATGTAATGATTTTTATTTATTTTAATGAAGAAATGACGGGATTGCATAATTATGCGTGCACTTGTATGTTTGATACATCTTTAGTAAAATGAGCAATACAAGTTCAACGTCCAGTCATAGAGACATAAAAACAAGTTAGTCATAAGAGAGTAGTCACTTTTTTAGTTATTAAAAGAATTTGCTGGGTAAATCTTGGATGGGATAAACGATTAATTTACCTAAGTTTTTGAGTAAACAGGACAAAGTTTGGTATTGTATAGACTTTAATAAATTACTAAATTTATTAAACTGGTAATAAAAAACTTTAATAAATTACTTCTTATGTAGGATTTACTGGTATCGCGTTAAAATAAAACAAATTGCCCCCCAATCTGTTTATTGTTCCTCTTGATAATATAAACTTACTTTATTTGGTATTCATTATTGTAAAATAAGATAAGAACTTTCACTAGTTTCTGTGTAATATTCTACTTTATCGGAATGTATTCTTTTATCCTTACTATTCTTCTACGTATTGCTGAGGGTCAAATGTAACTCATTCTCTTAAGAGAATTAAGCCATTTTTGCACGCAAATTAAGCCAGGCAAGCGTAAGAAAACGTGGTAAACGCAAGGTTTTCTAAGATTAGAAAAACGAAAATATTACTGGAAATATGAAGTAGTGGGTAAGGCTGCATAGTATAAAGCATTAAAGTTTAAATTAAAGTACTCATTGTTAGCTATGAACTATTAAAATAATGGATCACTACTGCTATTTTAATTGTAGCAAGAGCCTTAAGCATATGCAATTAAGTCGTTTGTCCTAAACTGTTTTATGGATATAGGGGTGAAATAGATACAGCTATCACAATAACTAAAATAACGTAATTGAGGTTACAACAATTTATTACATTAAACTTCTAGAAAGAGTTTGACATTTCTTTCTATTTCAAGATCTATTTTGTCACTTTGACCAGTTCTTTAAAGGAATAGTTCTTCTTTTCCAGAAAATCAACACCGCACTAGCTCTTTTGCATCTACCCTACAGGAGACTTTTATAAATCTTTGAACTATTATTCTAATAAAATTAATTAGCCCGTCCCGCTGTCTATAAAAATAGTTTCAATGCAATAAACACTCCATCTTGCGTGGTCACGGCGAGCTCGCAGAAAACAATGCAAATTCACAAATCTCGCAGAATTATAAATCAAAAATTGAGAAAAGGTCAAAAATTGTTACTTTTGCGGGCGGAATTCACAAGAAAACGAACATCACCGTCAGATGAAATCAGAATTCGAGGAAAATAAGTAATAAAACTATTGAAAGAGAACGGAATGCAAGAAAACATCTTTTTAAATGAAAGGATCTTAGGAAGATTACCTGGACAACTAGTTCTTATAAGTGTAGAAGAGTTAGTTTATAAAGTAAATTAGCATAAGTTTAGTGAACATATTGTTTATAGATTGTCCTAGCCTTTCATACTTTCATTTACAGTTAAAACCTCCAGTTATAATGATTGACTAACTAATTATAATAGCAAAAAAAAAGCTTTACATTAACAACAATAAAATATATAGTATTTATATGAGCCGGGTCGGTCATTGACAGGCCTGATATTGCAAGTTTTATACAATACATTCTGCATTACATTCTCAAGAAAAATGTGAAAAAAACCAATATTCTGTGAAATATTCAAAAGGGTCAAATTTCTGAATGCGCAAATTTAACTTTTTGAAGTCATGTAAACGAAATTATGAAATTCAGAAAGAAATAAACACATAATTCATAAAATTATTCGAGCATTCCTTTCTCTCATTCATTTTAGACTAGAAAACAATAAAGTATAGAAGTTCCCACGGGATCATATTTCATATATGGCGAGTTCTGGTAATTGAAGAAATTTTTCTCGAAAAATCGAGAAGGTACACATTCAGAATCATGTTTTGAACAGGAGTCGGGGTTTTCGAGATTCTATTTTATAGAAGATTTTCTATAACGTAGAAACGCTTCAAGTAGCAGTAAGTGTAATACATTATAATAAATAAAATAAGTACGGTTTGAAGACTTTGTTAGTTTAGACATTGTTTTTAAGAGTGTTACACTACACAAAGATTATCTTTCATAAACTCAAAACATAATTGTATTTAGAATGGTTTATCGGAATTGTTTTATAAGATGAAGCCATAGCAATGTAGTTGCTGAAGTTCAAACTATGATGCGTAATAGCTAAAATGAGCGATCGTTACATACAGCACGTAAAAGGGACATAGGGAGACCTATTTTGCCAATGTATTGTACTTCAATGAAAAACAGTTGTTTTTCAAATTTTGTCAAAGTTCTTTTATATTCCATTCCACCAAGTGATTACAAGCTATAATAAACTTTAGATAGAGCAAAAAGGTCAAATTTTGACTTTTTTATCTGAAAAAAAAAACCCAACTGCGCGATTGCAATAACAATGCAATAAGTTCCTTTAAAGTAGCAAAACGAACCTTCAAACTATCCACCAATATAACGGGTGTGTAACATGCGGAAACGATGATATCCAGAAGACTCAGAATCATTAGAAACTAAAAACATCGTAAATTATTCCTATTATACTTATACTTTATATCAAATATAAGTATATATCTCATTTCTTTATGAACATACTGCATTAGTTGCAGGGCTTTCTATTACAGAGTGTAATACTCGGCACATATCTCATCAAAAATCGTCATTTTGAGCAGCTTAACAACCTATTATTACAATTTATCGTTGCAAAAGTTTTTCTTTGTTTAAAAATGTTCAAAATAAGGACTTTATAAGTAAAGATTTTTAGTCAACAATGATTGAATTCTGAACCCTTACTTGTTACTTCCCTGTTCTAAAGACTATGAAGTGTTTAGAATAGTATTGTAAACACTTCAACTCTTTGTGTTTGAGCTTTATAATTAAAAAACATGTTTCATGATGTTTTCGAAAGAAACTACTTTCAAATTTAGCTAGCTCTAAAAATTTGAAATATTGCACTGGTCTTACGTCAAGTTCTTGTTTATTTTCTAGATTGGACTGAGTAGAAAACGTAAAATTTATGTGTTTTTAGCTGAAAATATACCTGAAAATAGCATTTGCATCTTCTGGGACTCTTGAAAATGCAGTAGAATATCACACTGTTTGAAATGACGGAGATGATTGAAAAGATCGAACCTGTAAGAAACAAGGGTTACGAACAGTAGGAACAACGGGTTTTGCGCAGTGATTTGAGTTATCTACGCGTTAACTTATTATTAGCTAAAACAAACTAACTGTTCACTAGAACACTTTAAAAGTTACATCTAGGATACATAGTAATATACCATTTTAGCAGGCTATTTTCAGTTAAAACTAATCACACTCCTGAAAGTTTTGTTCTCTTTTGAACCGCTTGTTCATCGCATATTGAGCGTTACCTAGTTATGCAAAAGTGAATAATACAACAATTAACAAATTGTTTGCAATTAACAAATATAAATAGTTATAATAATAATACTTACCTATAATAACAACAAATAATGAGATAGTGCTCTTGTCAGCCTCTGGGGCGCACATTAGTGAAGAAAGTGACATAGAGGAGGGGCGGGCAATAGAGGCAACAAATACTGGAATTAACAAAATATAGTAAAATAGAAGGATTAAGAGAATTCATAGAGTTACTGAAGGAATGGTATTCTAATGGTAACATGCTTATCTTAAATCGTTAAGAAATGAACACGAAAATTTTATATTGTTCAAAAAAATAAAAAGATTTTGCTGAAAAGGAACTTGATCGACTTCAAATAATAAACTAATCTAATTGTATGTAAAACATATTTTTACAACTTTTGAATTTCGATAAATTGAGTTGTGAATTTGAAATATGAAATATTGAAAAAGAACGAAGCTTAGGATGGAATAACATTATTTCTTTATGGTATAGGTTGCCAATGAGGCTGTCAATTACAAAGATAAATCTCAGAAATGAAAATCCAAACTCGATCAAATATTTATTTTCGGTAATATAGACATATTGAATCTAACAAAAGACCCCAAAAACTTAACTCTGGAAGAAACATTTGAACCATTTAAAATTTACTTACTAATTAATAAAAATTCCAAATGCTCTTAATTACTATGTATTCGCAATATCTTAAACAATTGTTCACTCGAAACAATTTAAAACTTTTATAAGTATTTAAGTAATTCATTATTGGCCAAATGGTTCCGTAATTCTTCTGCTTACACCTAAACTAAGCCTTGTCCTAATTGTTTATTTCCTTATTTTAAATATTTATTTTTCATTGTCGCAATATTCCTTTCGGGTATTATTTTTCTTCATCTATGTCGCTGTAAACAAATTTCCTGAATTGTCGGCCCTTAAGGAACTTTGCCGCGTTTCAGTTTTAGCTGTTAGGGAAAGGATAAAAGAAGGTCGATGGAACTTTATTTAGGAACAACATTCGAATTAGATGGAAAATGTCTTCCTAGTCTTCTTCAATAACAATATCGCTATTCGAAACTACTGCATGGAAGTTTAGATGTTATTAAGATTGTTGTTATTAACAAAGTTATCAGATGGAGTTGACTTTTTCTGATTCAAATTGCAAAAAATAGATGACAACTACTCCCGATTCTCTTGAATTTATCAGCAGTTGTTCAAAATGCCCTTTTTTATCACACAGAAACCTCATATGTGTTGTGAAGTTTGGGTCAAATTTCAAACGTTTACTGAAATATTTAGGCACAGAGAATCCCTGGGGCTCTGTCAAAAGAGGTCCATATCGCTGTAATTAACTGAAATGAAGCTCACAAAAACGGAAAACAATTTCTGTAATTTTCGAAAATTAGAGAAGAGCCTAGGCTACTATATTTCTAATTGAAACTCTTTTTTCGCTGAAAGACAGGCTCCTTAAAAGTATTCCTCCAAAAATAGATAACTTTAGATTAATAACAAACCTCTGGTAAAATCTGAAGTGAAATTCTGACGATAACTATGGCTGACTGGTTTCAACAACAAAACTGTATTGAGGAAGTCTCTACTTTTATAATAAAGTTGTTTTTTATTTCTTACCCCCTATATATTTATAGTTTATACGGTATCGTTACGTTTCAAATCAGATTCTATAAACTTTTCTTCATTAATGGAATTCATAGGAATACACTTCAAACAATAAGGAAAAATAAGAAAATACAAATTCAGCTAACTATAAGATTTATAGTTTCTAGAAAACCTAACATAAACGTTAGCCCGAATGGATCTTCAATTTTGAAGTTAAGGTTTTTCTCCGAAAGCCTTTCAAGTAGATTAAAATTTGCACTCGACCCTTCGTGATTTTCGGTAATTAAAAGACTCTGTGGTCTCTGCAAGCGGACATATTAAAATTGCAAGTTTTGTTGTAAAGAATCAAATTGAGAAAGAAACTTAAAAGTTTCATGCATTTTTGAATGATACATTAGCCGTAGTTCTTAAATGCGTTCTAACTAAACATAATTTCTTCCATAGAGGACGGAAGAATCGTTTGCAGAGTTGTACTGTAGAATTTGGAAGGAGCGCCGAAATCGAAAGAGAATGTACAAGCAACCGATATAATTGTGAGCTCGAGTTATAATGAATAGACCTCTAATCTACATGAGATTTGTCCGTAGACTATATGTTACTGTGATAAACATATTAAGAAGAACAATTTGATCTACTAACAATAGGATAAGCGGAATACTGCGGAATTACACTGAACAAGCTAACAAAGCCTTCATCTTCTATGAATGCAGTATATTTAGTTTTGCAGTAACACACAGTATTGGTATACTATTCCAGATAACAATACTACAAAAAAGAAAGGAACCGTTATTAAAAAGTTAACAACAAAATCTTATATAATAATCTATTGAATATCACATCATTCGAAGATGTCAAGGATTGTACGGATTTCTTCTATCTTCTTGCTGCCTATTAGTAGTTGTTTTTTATGTGTTTAGTATATGTGTTTTTTGCTAGCGCCTAAACAAAAAGTAAAGTTTCCGATTTTTATTTGCTTAAGAGAGCTAACCAAGCGCTTGAGGGATCTTATATTGGTTTTCCTTCTTCAAGTTCTAAAAAATAGACAGAAACAATCATATTACTTTAGATAGAAATGTATATGTTTTCTTTTACAGTTCGTTTCACTGGATTGGAACGTGAAACCCTTTTAAAACCATTCCATGGTGTTTTAGTACTTAGTTCACGAAATAGCCTCTATCTATTATTAAGACAACGTGTAACTCTTTCGCTTCGAACAGATGGGGCAAAATAAAGAGGAGTGATACTATGCTCTGCTTTTTCATAGAAACTATTGGATAAAAAGCAAAGAAAGAAGTTAAAACATAACTAAAATAGAGGAAAAGTATCGTTTTGTCAGTTATAATACCAATTTAAAATGCGGTGATGATGATTAGTGTTATTTTCTGATTTTGTAGTTCAGTGTCGCCCTAATCTCAATATGATCTGATCTATGGCTACAAAACTGGAGTACATGTTACATTCTGGTACAATTAGTTGAAAATTAATTAGTTATGTTCAATTTTTATTTGTTATACTCTGTATTATTAATACTCAATTAATAAATCATTTGGTATCAAATTTGTTGTCCCTTGGTATTTGTATACTGAACTAAGAGCAACAGAAAGTCAAAAAAACATATTACTCATTGGAAAATAGTGTTCAAGGTATATAATTTTGAGTTGATTCAATTTTCGATACCTCAATTATAGAATATTTAATTTTTTCGTTATATGTAGCATATATTTACGACAGTCTAGTACATACGACAGACAGATTATCTGTAGTATAGCAGAAATGCAGAATTCATAATTTTAAATAGTCTGCAACATCTCTCTTACATATTTTATGGTAACTTTACTTTGAGTTAGCTTAAAGAATCAAATTTTAAAGTTATTTTCACTTTAAAACTTCTAACCTTATTAAAAGAGGATCAATGTGAACCAATGGGTTCAGAATCCAAATTTGGAACCTTCAGAGATGCTTTTCAAAAAAGATCAAGAAGCAGATGAACCGAAAAAGTAAACAGATGGTGAAAAGTTTATGTTGATCCAAGGATTAGTAGGTAGAACTACGCTTCTACTATGAAATATTCAAAGAGATTAAAAGAAATTTGATCTTGGGTCGGATAGTTTCACTATAAATGTTTACTTATGTTATCACAAGCATCATCTCCTTTTCAGTACATTACCATAATATTAGACTCATCTCCTTAAGATATTTTAAATTCAAGCTGCTTTAACAAAGGACAATTAGAGCTGTGTGTACCTGTGCTTACTCAAAAAAGCCAATAAGCCAAATCTTTTACAGCTGTTCGGTACATTCTGCTTCTTACAATTTCGGTACTTGGGTAAGCCTACCAAAATTATAACCTAGATCATTTTTTACTTTTCTTTCTAAAAGTTACCACAAAATCCTGAGATCACCTAGGTTCATTTAGTTCCGAGTACTTCTTATTTGTTTGCTTACTTTCTTAGTTCTAGACTTATTTTATTATAAAATTAGCATAATTATAAACCTAATGAATATTCAAAAAAAAAAAAAAGGAAAAATAAACAACGTAATAAAATGAGATTCAATTCTAAACAAAAAGTCGTTAGACATTTAAATGTTATTAGTATTAAAGAATATAAAACAGTAGTAGCATGATATTTAAGTTATAACTTACTGTTGTTTAGTTTGTCACCATTTGCAAACTGTGAAAGTAAAAAACAAGCCGATAAAACTATCAGAAAATAAAAAATGGCCTTGGGAATCCAAAATAAAGAATAATAACAAAGTTTAGTAACTATACATTTTGGGAACTTATTTTATATAACTTCATAACAATGACTTTAAGTCTTTAATTATTAGAGTTTGAAATATTGAACATGTCATACACGAATATACTGATGACGATAACAGGAAAGTTAGTAGCGCAGGCAATTTGCCTTCAATTTGCAACTAAAGATAATTCGAAATTTCATGATCTATCAAATTTATAGATACTGTTTCCGAGAAGAAAGATAAGGTTTTGACACAGGCACACTCCTACAAATAATAATATTTTGCAATGTATATTAAGAAAACGGAATAGTTGCCCTACATCAATGAGCTTCTAACATTTAGTCCAACAGATGTAGGCCATTAGTTAACTTCATATGTAATAGACTAAAAGACAACTTTGCGAGTGTTTTCGTCATTTATCATACACAAATGTCAGTTTTTACACCACTGACAGGCCCAGTTGTCACAAAATCTGCCTTGTGCTCTTTTTACAACAGATTCTCAAATTTCAGGCCATGGTAAACCAGCATCTTGGAAGTTTTGCATAGCTAACACCTCATGATACCTCATCTGTCCAATGAACCGGTTAATTGGAAAGAAATACTGTTTATGTTCAAGAAGTAAACTGGATACATTAGTTTGTAGTTATAACTTAGTTGGAGAAACCGATTGCGCGAAGGAATGTTTTTTCAATCTCCACTGAATTCGGTTTTTGTGGAAGCTTTGATATGTTCTGTTCATCCTAACCAAATGCAACCGTAGGTCCTATTTGACAATTTAATTTTGTCAATAGTTTTGTTTCTTTCGATAACGGAATAAAAATATTTGACGTTAGTATTAGTCCTAAGTTACTAAAAAGGATTTGTAGCCACCAGACCAAATTGGAATCTCACAATGTGGAATTACAAAGGAATGAACGATGACATCTGAACCCGTCTTTGTTATCCACCAAATAGCTCATTGTTTAAGAGATAGGCCTTTAATGCGAGCCTTTTTTCTACCAAAATATTGACATTCCATATTTTCAGTTATTGATGTTAAAATACCTAATCATGAGACTATTTCTAACTAATTCCGCTGGTGAAAATAGTAAAATGTAAAAATAACAAATGAGTCGTTGAACAATATATGATATTTCTTGCTTACTCAATAGTTTAACAAGAATAAGCAAGAAGAAGAATATTTATAAGTTCATAACTGTTCAAGTTCCTTGCGAGTAGCTTGTAGTTATTGTGTATAAAAAGGGTATAATCAATTTACTGTGTTTAATCCAAAAAGTTATTACTCGCATAGATAGTTGATTTGTTCTGTTAAAACTAAATGATATTGAGCCTAGGTGCAGCTATTTGACTCATGCCTTTTTGAAAGTTTTCAAATTCGTTATCATTACAATGCTACAAAATTAACGAATGGTACTGTCAGTGTAAAAACTAATCATTTTAACTAAAAACGAGAGAGAAGTCTTTTTGGTAAATGAATTATCAAGTTTATAGTAATAAATTGACTTTAATAAGAATGAATTCATAATAAAAGTATAGCAGCGGAAGTATCAACAAGGGATATGCTACAGTAATACCTGACGATCATCTAATATTAAAGTAATGTTAACGAGACATTTAAAACAAAGAATTTAAAGCAAAAATAATAGAAAGTTCTGAAAAACACTCTATTTCCTAAAAGTATCCTTTGTTTTTTCGGCTCATTACATTTTATCTAAGCACTAGGTAACAGGAATTCATTTCATGCAAAAATAAACGTCAATACTGTCTGTAGCAAAAAACACAAACAATATTGCTTTGGACTCAAATTTATTATAGTTTTGTATCTGATTTGTTAAGGAAATAATATAATTGAGTTGTTCCGTCAAGATGTTGGAAAATACAAAACTGGAAGTAATGGTAATAGATAGATGTGTTAGTCTTAAAAAGTAGCCTTTTTAACTTCTGGGCTTAAAACTTTTGGAAACTCTGGGCGCACCTGCCCAAAATAATTGTAGCAAAATTGGCCATAACTTGTTGCAAAAACTGAAGAGCGGATACTGTGGCAAACACATATAAAATAATTTTATTTTGTGCTCTTTTAGTAAAATAATAAAATATTCTGACATGTACTTATTTTCAGCTGTGAATGGGACCTAAAAATACAAATTACTAGAATATATTAATATAGTAAGCACCCGCAATCACAATGCGTTAACTGAATCCTACAAAACAAAATATAACATCAGTTCGGTTCGGTAAGTACATTAAAATGATTTATAATGTTTCAGCCTTTTGTAACTTGCTACATATTTCATTTTAATAGTGGATGGTAAACTTCTAATGAACAATTGAATTTAAATACATACACAAGTTTGCATAATAGGACAGGTGAAAGGTAAACTAACTGGTGGGCGAATGCAAACGACAAAAGAACAAAATGAAAAGGTTTAAAAAATCAAGATACATCTAATTTGTAGAGGTTTATTAATAATAACAATAGAAACCATGATCTAGCTTGAATTCAGTACGAATGGGTCGGATTACGTTTGTAGAACGCATTGAACAATGGTGAGGCTGAATCTAGGATGGTTTTTGGGCTAACTTTCATCGAGTATCCATCCAGGTAAAATATTGATTTTAAAGATTGAACATTTGCAAACCATAGTAAAATGAGGAGCAAGCGTTCGAACATATAAAAATAACGTAAGAAAGAATTTTAACCAAGATTGATAATACAAAATAGGATAAACTTTACTGTAAACGTAGAAAAACCATAGATCCTACTCTAATAATATTTAGTGATGTGAATGATGTTGATGTTTTTGTGTGTTGAGATATCAGATTAGGATTATTTTAAATGTTTGCGGAGGTTGATAGCAGTTGAACAAGACTCCGAGACTTTCTTTTAGATTTCTCCAATTTCATTTTCTTTAAAGAGAAAACAATAAAATGTGCAGATTTCAATCAATCTGTCCTTTTTCGCCATTTCGCTGAAAACACGTAGGAAACAGTGCTCAAAATACAACTGACTATGATATGTAAATGCATTCAACTTATCAGAATCAAATTTTACAACTAGCCGATAAAAACCAATATAACCATAGCCGTTTCCTTGGAAGTTCAATATCTTTAAAAATAAGCTCAGCATTGCATTTTCTTAGACGAATTGTAAATTGCAGTTGATAATATAACATATTGTTAGACATAATTGGCAAAAACGCATAGGTAGCTTTCATTTCTTAGTATCTTGGTAGAAATCTGCTAGAGTATATAAGAAGTTAGTCCGTCAAATTGATGCCATAATGATCATTTCGCCAGATACGTGGAATAACCTTAAGAACATAATGTTAGCCTAAAATTCTCTTGTATTAACGGATTAACTATTATTTAAGTATTACCATAGATTATGTTATTCTATGAGAAAAGATATTTAATATTCAAATATCATTCATTATTTTTAGGTTACCTTCGGATTCTACTGCGAATGCTGACTAATATTGATAGGGGAATTGCTTATTTGCAGTATGAGATTTCCATTTCACAGATAATGGTTTCTGGTTACGTTAGGGCTTTTTATAAATAGCCGAATTCAGTAATTTCGGGCATCATACGGGGATATTTTAGGGTTCTAAGTTTGTTCCTCAAAGAGATTCCATACCCAGTTGTTTCTATCATTTTTAATATATATAAAAGAATATTTGAAACAAATAAAGAAACCTATTATTTATTAGTTGAGCAAGTATTAATACAATTAACGCAATGTGTGTTACAATCAAAGACTATACATCCATTTTCAAATATCCTTGAAGCTGTATATGTGATAGCAGGAAACAACATGAGATCATATTTGGCAATATTAAGTTTGTAATAATAAAGTAACAATATTAATATCCATAATTATTAA